>VDFB02000009.1:47645407-47931812 GCA_007258455.2 Sequoia sempervirens
CTGACTAGGCTTAACTCCTCCTGAATGCTCGGTCGTAACCCATTAAGATATCGGGCTACCTTCTCCTTATTGGCCTCTGTGTGACCCGTTTTGATGATTATCTTGTGAAAATCTTCAGTATATTCTTTCACAAATCTGTTTCCTTGCTTCAACCCTTGAAATTTCTTCAACATATCTAACTCGTAGTCCACTGGTATGAACTGCTTCTTCAGTTTCTCTACCATGCGATCCCATTTGGTGATCTTTCCTTTTCCTCTTCGATTTCTTTCCAACTGAACCTATTTCCACCAAATACTGGCATGGACCTTCAGCTTCATTTTCGCAAACTTAACCCAATCTGGGTCCTCTATTTCCTCATACTGAAAATATTCTTCTAGCTCGTTGATCCAGTCGATCAACTCTTCCGGGTTCAGACTTTTGGAATAACTGGGGACTTCTGCTCTGGGTCTTTTCCTGATTTTTGAAATGGCCTTTATTAGCCGCATTTGGTCTTGATCAATTGCTTCTTCTTCTTCTTCTACATTTGAACCTTCTCCCTCTCCTTCATCCTCACTTTCCTCCCTCGGGTTTAACCCTCTTCTCAACTGCTCTTGTAACGCGTCAATCTGTCTCTCGAGGGCTGCCAGTGCATCTCTTCCACCAGCATTTCTGCCGCCTTGACCACCTCTGGCACCACCATGCCTACCGGGCATCACTCTTGGAGGCATCTTTCTTGACCTCGACCCACAACCACGGTCCTGGTGCGAACTGCCTCACGATCGGCGATTTGTCCACACGCTCAAGAAAACCTGCTCTGATACCACTTGATGAGGGCACAACCTGAGACAAAAAATAAACCACAAACAAGAGAATAATTTTATTATTCAGAAAATGGAGCTTCTTACATGCAGAAGATCTCAATCCCCAAGTTCTACAACACATGCAAGTTACAGAAAGCTACATAATAACGCTTTTGCAATATGCGAGCTTGTCCCCAAAACTTAGAAACCCGCCCATAAATAGAAATCCTCATTAGTTTGGAGCCAAAACAACATTCAAATTTGATTTTAGGCGGTTTGGCGCCAAAAATTTACAACATGAAGTTCAAATTTCAAAAGAGAATTTGCAATTGTATCTTCTAGAAAGTGCGCCAACTTCTCGGGGCCATAACTTTTGATCCAGGATTCCGATTCGCAAACCGTTTGAACCGTTGGAAAGGTCTCAAAGTCATTAATGCGCTCAAAATTTGCTACACCAATTTTGACAAGTTTTGGGGTCGTTCAGGGAACTCTAAGTGCCTCAAATCTAACTTGGAAGATTTTCAGGTGCAAATTTGGGAAACTAAAACTGCAATATCTTTCAACCTAGGAACATAAAATAAAAACCGTAAATTGAGAATTTAATTATGACGAAAAGGGTATCCAAAATTGTAAAAACATCTAAAAACTGAGAAACTTGAAATTTAACTATTTTTGGGTGATGCAAGATTGCCCTTACACCGCTGGATGCTCCTGCATCACTGATCGACCAAGAGGTCTCCTAATTTCCACTCTAGATAATTGTAGGGGGAAGGAGGACAAGCCTACAGTGGTGGGATGTTAAGAGGAGGAGCACCCAACCCTCTCGCAACAAGGGCTAAGGAAGAGGGGCTTGGTAGGTCCTCTCCATTGAGCTCTTGTGGAGCTAAGGTCAGCAATTTCGTGAAGATTGTTGATAAGGCCAAAACCTCATCCAAAGAATTGAACATGCACTTCATAGGAGTGCCATGTTTTACCTCAACGAATGGGGAAGGTTGCGCCCAAGGTTCATCGGTAGGCTCACCAAGTGATTCAGGAGCGTCGACAAACTTAGGGGAAGCCAGGATTGGTTCCATCACTAGGAGTCAATGTGGGCCCACCTTTTGAAGGTGGACTCTTCTTACGTCCTCCATTGCTAGAAGGACCACCCTCCACCTTCTGCTTCATTGGAGGAGGCGAACTCCCTATAGACGAGGCAAGAGGCACAGAGGAAGAGGAGGAAAGAACTGCAGTAGATAAAACCGAGGTGTTAGTCATATCCACTTGCTTTGGGAAAAATGGGATATCTGGAACAGACATAAATAGTTGTGGCTCCACCAAAGGGGGTACAAAAAGCCTATCATGCATGGGGATGGTGCTCACAGGTGCATCATACCCATCTTTATGTAAAAATTTAATCAGCATGATGTCCTCAGTTATGATGTTTAATTGTGACATCAGATCAATAACAACCCCCGCTATGATGTTTCTGTTGATCCGCACGGAGATGTAGAAAGGAGATGGTTCACTATTAAAACCCATTGGTAAGTCCTATGAAGTGAAGGTTATACCCATACCACTGTCCATAGGCTACGTAGAGGGGATAGGTTGATGCAAGAAGGAGGCGATTATGTACACTAGACGACACTCTCATGGAGTCCCTAAAGGCCAAGGGATAAGATGGTGACCCAATTAAGGTTTCATTACGCAACACCTTTGGAACCTTCCAACTATGCCAACTAGGGGTGGAAGGCTGGGTTGTAAGGTGTCAGGCCCACAACACTCACATCTACAACACTCCTAGAATATGAGGAAAGGAACTTTCAGTATTGCAAAATAGAACCACAATAGTTTATGTCAAGTTCACTAAAAATATAAGAGAGGGGGACCAACCATGTTCAAGGCCCCAGGTCACAGAGAGCCAAGAGTGGAAGGCTTCCCTAACTTACCTCAGCTTTAAGGGGTGTTAGGAAATGGGAGATGAGAATTATGAGGACTATAAAGTCCCTAAATCACTCTACACCTCTAAAACAAAGAATGGGGCTAGGCGAGCCAATTTTTCAGGTTTAACTCTATACCTCAGGAAGCTCTCTGCTTGAGGATAGAAGCACGGTTATGAGAAGACAACACGATGTGCTGGCATCTCTTAGGCGCACTGACGTTCGTACGACTAGAGGACTAAGGAAGCAAGGTCAAATGATAGAAAAAAAACTAACAACCTTGCTAACTACTTTCAAAGGGCCAAAACAAAGCTATGAAGTAGGTAAGATACGTATGAATATGGTAAAGAAAATAAACAAGAGTTAGGATGACAAGAATATCTTCACAAAGGTACTCGTTCACCAACTAACTCCAAGCCACACATCCACCTACACACAATGAAGAGAATTTTTTTTGGGTGGCTGTATAGGGGCCTTCCTCAATTAGACCCTCGTTTAGGTGTTTCCACCTCCACGAACAACCAAGAAAGCGAGAATGGAGGAATAGTATGATAAAGAAAGTAAAGTAGAGAACACTAAAACACTACAAATAGTAATGTGCCACTCAACCAAATAATAGAGGAGAGGAGTAGAAATCTTACCACCTCCACCAAGAGCACTCAAGGCTAATGGGGGAGAAAATGAGAGGACTCAAGCCCCTACTGCAATGGTGTTGTTCCACACTTTCTCTACTTAGTTGATGGAGTGATGTTGTTGTTGCTATGGAGTGCAAGAATGCTGCTAAAATGCTAGAATGCTTGGAGAGTGATGGATTGAAAGCTTAAAGGATGCAAAAGAAGTTGTGAAGCAGTTGAAATGCATGTAGAAGGAGGGACTTTGAAGGAAAGATGAAGAAAATGGCCATATTCGAGTCGGTCAGTCGAAGGGGGCATTACAAGTCGACTCCCAATGAGAAGTGTAATGCCTCCACAGGTTCTAGATGCGGAAATATGCTAGGGACGTAAGTGCGTCGCATGGATGTCTGCGCACCACGCGGGCTTCCCCAACAATTATTCCTCTACTGACACACAAAACAACTGCCAAGTGGAATGAAGGCAGCGGGCTTATGTGGAATTTAGACTTTGAATTTGGTTTTCTATAGTGAAGAAGGGAAAACGAGGAATTTGCATAAGGGGTGAAAATTTTCTCCTCTACATACACAAACCATTAAATAATAATCCACATTGAGGATGAAACTTTTCTAAAGAGGAGGGAAATACTATACCCTTAATCCATTAATTTTAATGGGATATATGTTGCCAAATTATGGGTGGCATAACCTTTAATTAAGTATGATCATTTATATTAACCTTATATAGGTAGTTAGATTGGTCTAAGTGGCATCCATGCATAAGTATGTGTAATAATTTTTTTTGCATATATTGTAACTTTTGTATTATATTTTGTGTCTATTTTAGTCCCTAGCCCATATGTTTGTGCTTCGTGTTGTTTTAACCCCTTTTTCCTAGCCTACGATACCCTTATCCATCCATATAACCTTTCCTATATTCATTCCAGGACCCTATTTAAAGTTCTTGTATTTTCCTTTTTATTTAATTTTTATCCCCATCCCATGTTCTAATCCCATTTTTAATTTCCCATCAATTTATCCCTTTTTACCCCCTTGTTAAAAAATTAAATATTGTATCTAGCCCCATTATATAAATTAACCCTACATTTATCCATCCTAAATCATGATTTAAAAACAAAAAAAATTGAGAAAAATCACCACTAGATGGTCGTCTTCAAGCTTAAGGTTGCCTAGAACATTGAGTTAAAATTTTATTTGCAATAATGCGTGGACAATTTTCCACATAATAGGGTGGTCTTCAATTTTCATATTCTTTCCACAACATTAAAATTTAAGATGATTAATTTTTAGGGTTTATTACCTTCTAAGTTACTATAATGTCACTTTTCCTCCTAGTTTAAGTATTAGCAACAGATTTTATGTATTAAATATCAGAGTTAAGATAATTTGAAAGATGTAATGCTACTAATATGATTTGAATAACTGATATAAAATAACCAATGTAACTATAATACATAATAATTAGAAAAGGATTATAAAGTAAATAATTAACATAGTAAATTAAATACACATCAGTGAAAACTTTAAGAAACCCCCCCCTCAGTGAAGATGTAAAATCCTGGTGAATCTTGTATACTTCTCGATAAAAATATTAATTTTAGTGGCAATTTTTTTCTTTTTTTTGTGAAAAAAGTCCATTGGCGAATCTTTTCTAATCGCTAGAAGTTTGTGGAAAATCTTGGTGAAATGCAAATTTTTTAAAACCACTAAATTTTTTCCATTGGCGATTAAAATCTATTTTCAAACCAATAAAATATTTCGATTGGCAAATTAAACCTGTTTTAAAACTAGAAAAAATAATTTTGTTGGTGATTAAAACTTTTTTCCAAACTAAAAAATAAAATTCATTGGTGAATTAAACCTATTTTCAAATGATTAAGAAAAAAATATTGGCGAATTAAACATAATATCAAACTAATAAAAAAATTGCATGAAAATAAAGATTATTTGTCTCATTCTTTTCATCAACCATCCAAAAATCACCTACAACTATAACAGTTTTTTCAAAAAAGCATCTTAACATGCTTCATAACAGAAAAAGTAACCCTGCCCAACTAAAACTAGTTCACAACTATATGTATCTACCTTACATATTTCAACAAGCCAAAAATTTAGTACTAGTCTTGCGTTAATTCTGCAAAAACTCTACAAGAACTACAAATTCAACTAGTGCTACCCATTTCATAACCAACTTTCCTTGTTGCTTCCACCTTCATCAACTCTATAAAGAGCTTCAATGCTTTCCAGCCTAACCTTGCTTCTTCCCTGCATTGATTTTTAATCTCATCCTCCGGCCAACGTATGAAAGAAATGCATCCTTTTGCCCCTTCCAATTCCACATTTTCAAAGCCTTCCTAGATGTCGAAACCTTCACCTAAAACTACCAATTCAAGTATTGATTCTAATCCTTCCAAGAAATCTCTATGCACAATCATCTCCATCACTTCTCTCACTGTGCTTGTCAATTCCCCCAAGTCCAAACCCCATGCTATAATCAAGTAGTATACATCCATGTTAGTCTTGTATCTATGCCTCATATTTCCAAAGGATTTCCCCAAAATCATCTGCACACTTTGTACCAACCTCCCATTAGTGAATAAAAACATACTCATTAATCTTTTGTCAGAAGCTTCACCATAAAACAGGTTTAATTGCCTCCTCTAACGCAAAGTGAAGTTGGCCTCCATTTGAAAACTGCTGCAGCTAGACCGCCACCACCACCACCACTCTTTCAAAATTTTTGCGTGCCTTCTTCTCCACACCAAACTCTATTATTACTTCGCTAATCGAGGGTCAATAGGTAATAATTTTCCAAAATCTGCACATAATCATCTTAATTACCCATCGATCCTCCAGTCATGTCCACTTGCCAAAAATTTCCCGCAATCTTCACTTCATAAATGCACCGTCCTTGCCACCTTTCCTATCTTAATTCACCAAAGTCAGGGTTTTGGTGCTTTTCCTAACCTTAGTTGCCACCTTTCCTATCTTAATTCACCGAAGTCGAGGTTTTGGTGCTTTTCCTAAGTTACCTTAGTTGCAAGTCTTTCTTGGTCATCTTTGTAGTTGGTGGCTTGGAGGTTTCAAAAACTTCAAAACTTCAGACTTTGGTTCTAAGGTTCCAAATTTTAGCAACCATGTGACATTATGGACCACGACCGTTCGATGAATTTTTGATGGATGGTTGTAGTTGCATTCTGGAAGTATATCTCTCAAGCACTAGATTTGCAAATTGAAACCTCTGGAATTACACTAGAACCGTTAAATATTTTACCTTTTAAATATTGGTGCTCTTGTTTACCGTTTAATATTGCCTAATTCAAACCAAAATATTTTATGAAAAAACCTTAAATCTTAACTCTTTAATCTTGAGGGTCGAGTCTTGTCAACCTAGCAATGCCCCCATTTTAAATTATGCACGTGCATAAATTTTGTTTTAAAAGAGGGACCGTTCGATGAATTTTTGATGGACGACTATAGATGCATTCCAGAAGTAAATCCTTGAAGCACTAGACTTGCAAAATGAAACCTCCAGAATAACACTAGAACCGTTAGATTTTTAGAAATCAATGTTTGAGATTTTATTAATTATTGGTTTCAGAAATCAACATATAGTTCTAATCATAAGTGAGTGAAATTTATTGTGACTTATTAGGACATTGATAATGATTAAGGTAAAACAAGACATTTAATTCTCTCTTTTCAATACATTGAAGTACTCTACCTTTCATTTATTCTATTGAAATTCTCAATTTGGCTGTGGTACTGGGCAATGGTACGGATTAATGCCGTATGAATAGCCATAGTGATTGATTGGATAGCTTTATATTGAAAATTGCACGATGTACTATAGAATCATAGATGATGAGTCAATAATCTAGTGATTTTGACAATCGACAGCTTGCATGACACTGCCGGTTTTGACAATTGATAGCTTGTCAGCTTGAGGTACAGTTTGCAACTTTGCATGTAGCTAGCTTGAGGTATCGATTAAGTTGGATTTTTGGTTTGTGTAAATTGCAATTATTACTAGTCAGTAGTAACTATACACAACCTCACATGTGACACGTGTGAGGTGTACAAGGGACTAGGTTGGTAGTGGTACTTTTGGTGGCACTTTTGGCCCATAAATAAGGATAGTGAGCACAACTAAAATCATTTGTTTAATTGTCATAAGGGTTTTCATTTTTTATGGTTAATAACTTAATAAGGATTTGGGAAGAAGATGATGTGATATTATTGGGGATGCTCTAAATTCTCCTGCCTTCAGTTATGTAGTTACAAAGTAAAAGACCAATTTCCTTCAAGTTCAGAATGGGTGGAATTGGAAAGAAGTTGATTTGGTTCACCTGACTTCTCAGACAGGTTTTGAACCAGGATGAGGAGCTCTGATGGAGATAAGTGCTATCCTAGTGCATGGAAGCTGCAAGTAGAAGATGGGAGCAGTTTTACTACCCCTCATCATTTGCATGGTTTCCCAGGAAATTCCCATGCATTTAATTTCAGTTCTCATCTTCTGCATGGGAGTAGTTTTACTACCCCTCATCGTCTGCATGGTTGGCCAGGAGAGTCCCTTGCATCTATTTTGAGACACCATGGCCTACTAGGAAAGCCCCATGCATTTATTTTAAGTGCTCATCTTCTGCATGGGAGCAATTTTACAACCCCTCATCTTCTGCATCAGTCTGGTTCTGAAAGGGGCTAAGTACATTTTG
Source organism: Sequoia sempervirens (assembly GCA_007258455.2). Lineage (NCBI taxonomy): Eukaryota > Viridiplantae > Streptophyta > Pinopsida > Cupressales > Cupressaceae > Sequoia > Sequoia sempervirens. The sequence continues at coordinate 47,653,449 of VDFB02000009.1, forward strand.
TATCTTCACAACTCCCATTTCCCTAGTTTGATTGGGCCCCCTTTCCCCATGCATTTATTTTCAGAGACCATGGTTGACCTGGAAAGTCCCATGAGTTTATTTTGAGAGCTCATGGTTGACCCATCAAGTTCCACTTATTTTAAAAGATACATGTATCACATTTACGTTTTCAAATTTTCACCAGTGGTCTAGCAGAAGCTTGGTGCTTGTGCTTACATTTGTATTTGTACTATGTAATAATGTGACATTATAATTCAGTTGTAATAAAATAAATGGTTGTGCTATTAATGTGACATTGTAATTCATTTTATTAAGTCCTTTGCAAGTTAAGTGCTATTAATGGTTGTGCAATGTGCTATTAAATATTAATGTGACATTGTAATTCATTTTATTAAGGCCTTTGCAATGTTAAGTTTTCGGCCCCTTGGCCTTGATGTCAATCCTAACACATTAAAGTTTAAATAAAATTTAAAACACGTGTTTCATGTTTATTATTTATATCCTAAATTACTCAACCATTCGATGAACATTTGATGTATGGTTGTAGTTGCATTCCAGAATGAAATGCACAGAGCGCTACACTTGCGAACTTAAACCTCCAGAATCACCCTATAATTGTTAGATTAACAAAGATCAACAGTTTAGAATTTGTTGTCAATGCAGGAGTAAATCATTAATGGCTTGTTTTAAATGTTGTCAGCTATGTATATTGTACTACCTAATTGTGTACTGTGTAGTCCGTAAGTAACGAGTAGACGTTCCGGTGTCATTCACTTTAATATTAAAAAAAACAACACTTTCTATTACTAAGTGATTTTATTTTGAAGTTAGACTGTCAACACATGGGGAGATTTCAATCTTCAGTTTGCTCATTGCAGTGCACCACCCTGTTCTAGGTTCCACAGTTCCACTTCCAACAAAGCCATTCTAGTAACCCAGTTTCAAGTTTCAACCCAGTTTCAACTTCAAGAATCAAAATTCAAAATCCAGGTAAGTTAAATAATTCTTGTGGCTACATTTCATCGCTTGATGTTTCTTAAAATATTATTTTGTCAAACTTTGAAGTTTAGGTTTAGGGTTAAGAGGCTTAATAATTAATAAAAATTAAGGACTTATAGGGAATTCAAAAATTTCATATTGTTGATTTTATCAGCATGTCTACCACCAATACCACTAGAGCAATGTCGGATAAAAAATACATTATGCAAAATTGCTTAAAACCCCAAGTTTCACTGATGAATACCATGATATTTATGATCTTGAAACCTATGGTAGGCGTACCTTAGAACTTAGATTTTCATCTAAGAATAAGGCTACAAACCAAAAGCAAGTTAATAGTATCAGTGCACCATGGGTAACTGGATTAGGGCGCATGATGTTACATGAGGTTTTCCCTTCCCCAAAATTTATCATGGTTTGTTCCCTAAATTATGATGATAACAAAAGAGAAATTGTTAATAAAGATAGAAAAGAAGAATTGTTATCCATTAATGCAGAAGAACTTGGAAAAATGTTGGGCTTTGGGTTTACAACCAAAGAATTTGGAATGTCCACATTGACCTAGAAAAGCTTGCTAGTGATTATGAGGCAGTGGATGAAATGGAGAAAAATTCTTTCATAAATAGAATGGTTCAGGATAGAAACAAATTGAAAGGTGATCATAAGCCTCCTTATGATTTGGATATTTTTAAACGATGGGTTCAGGATACTATTTCCATGCTAGCATTTTTCCTCAGACTGGATAGCAATTTGGAAGTGGGTGCATGCCTCCTTGAAATGGTGTATAATATCCATTATGGTGTTCCACATGCCAAATATAATTTATTGAGCACATTGTAGAATCCATGCATAAACAATTTTTAATGATTAAAGGAGGTTCCACCAAGACATTTAGGTTCACAACCTACTTGTGCTATCTTTTTCTATTCAAATTCAGAGGAATGTTTCAGACCAACAAGCTTCAGATTTAGCCCTATGGTAATAGTAATCCTGAGCAAAATAAAATGGCTCTAGTATATGAATGGACCACTATTATAAGGTTGCATGATTCTCAAAGGAACTACAGTCATTTTGTAGACTAATTTTTGTCTCCATTGCATCAAGCAATTACAAATACTCCAATTCCTAGATTGCATATGTCATGTAGAAACTGCATTCAACTAGGAAAATAAATACAATTGGTTGATTGGTACTTAATGGAAGAATATATTGTGCTAAGATTTTATGGATCAGAAGTACAACCATACAAACTTCCAATACATGTGACAGAAAGGGTTTTTGCTTTGGAATATGTAAGACAGATGCAGAGTACTGATGAAAGACACTTTAGTGGTCAGGGGAAGAAGGATGTATTTCCTTCTTTACCTTTTTCATGTGGAGGGATCACATTTGAGAGAAAAGCATTTAGTGTGGCACATGATCTTTTGATTTTTTTTTATTTTGATGCTATCTGTCATTGGCAATATGATCCATGTGACACCATTAAATCAATGATTGTGCTCAATAAGAATGCTGGAAGTAGAATTCAACATCAAAGTAAACCCTTGCTTGAAAACTCTAGAAACAAGGATTCTTGGGATGAGGTCAAAGTAGCATTGGAGAAAAGCGTTGCTAAGAATGGTATTTATTTTGAACAATTGTTAGTAGAAATTATGGAATTGCATTGAAAGACAATTAGGATGTACAAAATTTTTTATGAAAAAAGTCATAAACCATCTAGTAGAGTAAAAATTCCAGATTCTCTAGAGAAGGAAGTTACAGAAAAAATTGGACACGATAAAAAATTACTTCCTTTTGGTCTATGAGGAAGGAGCCAGGTGATCCAAGAGCTCTTGCAGAGTATGGAGATAATGAAGAAGATCTTGAGTTTTCCAAATTATGGAATATAAAGCATCTGAATGAACGAGAAGATGAAGAAAGTGATGATGAATCTAATGATGATAGGGAAGAAGAAAGCCATGCCAATTTCAAACTTGGTTTAAGTGAGGCCACAAAAGAAGCATTTACTACAAGAGCAACCATAACTAAAAAAATGGGTTATGAAGGTGGTCATTTGGGGTCCCAAAGACAAGGTCCTTGGATGGTAACAAATGTAGAGCATATAAAACTAGTTGATAAATTTGGCCTTGGGGTTGGAGGTGAAAAAGTAGACCTAGGGTATACAAGTCAATTTGTTAAAGCTTCAAGTTCAAATCCTCATCCTCATGGTCAAACACAATCACAACTAGGACATGCCTATGGTGGAGGGCTTAGTGCAACTGGCACTACCTCTGGTGGCGATGGTATGGGTAGTAGTACTAGTAGTGGTCAACATATGCTACAACAAAAAATTACACACAAGAGGACAACAACACAATATACCACAGAAACACCAGGTGATCAAGGCTTACAGAAGAGGCAAAGGATTTTGACAGGTCCAAATCCAAGTCACACTACCAGTGGGTCCACCACAAAGAATTTATTTCCAGGCACTCCCCCAATGCTAGTTAGTACTCCTATTCCTTCGCCATTCAAGCATTCCATTGTTCCTGCATCCTCGGGTTTTGATTACATTGAAGAGTTTAAAAAGAAATCAAAATTGAATAAAAAAGAAAAGAAGCAACTGATGGAGAGTGCGTCTGCTCTAACTTCAAAGCCTGCAACAACCATGGTATTACCCACATTTGAGACAAGTAAAAAAAACATGGAGTACACAATTCTTGTTCCCACAGTTCAAAACAAACCAACAAATAAGATGGCTCCATTTGAATTCAAGGTGAACAATTTTCAATTGGATTTTTTTGGACTCAGAAATACTAACAAAATTAATGTATCAAAGAAGAACAATGAATTGGTGTACACATCATTTCTAAATCAAGATAGAGAGAAAAACAGGTTGCAGACTCAAATTGAAAAGTTACAGGCAGACCTAGCAAATGAGAAAGCAAAGAGGAAAGCAACAGATAACAAGAGCAATGAATTAGAAAAAAGAATTAAAAAAATTGCCTCTACATAAACAAGCAAAGAGGATAATTAGAATGAGACTGTAGTGAATGAACTAAAGCAAAGGCTAGATGAGAGCAACAAGAAATATGATGAGGAAAAATCCACTTCAGAAAAATTAAGACTAAGCATTGCAAATGGAAATGCACAGTGGGACCAAAAATTGGAGAAGGATATAAAAAGAAATGAAAGATTGGAGGCAAAGCTGATGGAAGAAACAAATGAAATTAAGTCCACTCAAAATAAGTTATCTGCATTTTGTAGAGAAACAATGAGGTATATGAAACAAAAGATCCAGGATGAAATAATGTAGGGGATTGATCATTTGTGTGACATGTTTCAATTGATTGATGCTATTAAACAACATCATAATAAGCTCAACAAATATTTAATGGACAACAAAAATGTGTTGGCATTAAAGAAATCAACAAATGAAATTCAACAAACAGTCTACAAAGCTAGTGACAATGTTTTGAAATCAAAAGGGATTACTAATCGGCTTGCTACATCAATGACGTTGTCATATGTCATTGAAAAGTGTTTGAGAATGTGTGAAACATAGAAATATTTGCATTTGGTTGCAAGCAAGATGAAGAAGGTGGATGAAAAGGTAAGGAACTTCACAGAGCTTGGTTTACCAGAGGATTTTGACACAAATGAGCGATTCATTAGAAATAATGATTTTAGAAAGAAGATGGAGGATGCAAGGAAGATTGATTTGGACCAGTTTCCTCATAACCCTGATGTGGTGACCTATTTGGATTCCATCAAACCATTGCTAACCCTAAATGCAAAATTGAATGAAGAATCCAAGACATGTTCCAATTTGAATCATGAATTGTTAAAAAATCTTCAAGTCAAACAACATCAGTTAGAACAAATGACAATTCCAACACCTGAAGAGTGGAAGGTTCTAGAAAAGGTGATGCGGTGATTTAATTTTTGATAATATGAGTTTTCAAGTTCCAACTCAACTCTGTGCAGAGTTGTCTTTGAGAAAGATTTTGCATTGCCAATGCCTCTATGTATTCCTTCATGTGATAATCAATTTAAAAGCTCAAATTCAGACTTCAGTAATGTGTTGATGTTCAATTATCTGTATTATTTATTATATCATTTGAAGAAAAAGTCTGGTAGTGGTTTCAACTTCTAGATACACTTTAAACAATTGTTGATGTTCATTGTTGTATATGCTACTAATACCATTGTTAATATGTTATTAATCTAATAAGCATTGAGTTGAGTGATGAATTACTGAGCACATGCTCAAGTTTTACTTTTAACACAATTAAAATATGAACTATAAGGTGATTTTAATTCCAGGCATCCATAATCTTAGTGAAATTGCATTACAATTCACACATCAATACTCAATCTCCATGACTACTGAGCATAGCCACTGAAAATTTATATGAATTCATGCCATGGATTATCTATTATTGGAATTGGAATGATGGATTTTTGGTGAGTTTCATTGTTGTGGTTACTATCACTCAAAGTCGCGGTTTTGGTGCTTTTCCTAACCTTAGTCACTAGTCCTTAGAGTTTTATAACCTTGTCGCGAAGCTCTAAATTTTCATAACTCCCCAAATCCCCGACATGGTTGATGGTTCACTTTGTTGAGTTGCAAGTCTTTCTTGGTCATCTTTCTAGTCGGTGGGTTAGAGGTTTGGAAAACTTTGAAAGTTCAAACTTTGGTTCTAAGGTTCCAAGTTTCAGTGACCATGCGACATTATGGACTTATCTTGCCTTAACCTTTCAAAGGTGTCATCATTTGACACCTCATTAAATGCTATGTACAGACTAATGTAAAATATAAAATATCACAATTTCATGGAATACAATATAAAATATCATCAACTATAGTTTGACTTTGGAATATGATTCATGAAGTGCAATATAAAATAAAATATCATCAAGTGCAATGATTCACAATTTCATTGAATACAATATAAAATATCATCAACTACAGTATGGAACAATGGAATTTGATCCTGGGATCCATGAAGTGTAATATAAATACCTAAAAGCTGCTAATTCTCTTCCATTTCCCAAACAGACTCGGTGTCCTCAAACTAACGTTCATCATCAGATAAAGTAAAAGAGTCATCTTGAATTTGATTATGAGTCTGCTCTTCATTTTCTTTGGCCTGTGTCTCAAATTCAACATTCATTGTGTCATTTTTGTCAATGTCATTTGTTCGAGTCCCATTCCCACTGCTAGTGCCACCAGTAACAACCTTTGGAATTGGAGTGTTGCACAACTCGGTCCCTCTTCTTTCACATGTGGACCTCTAGATTGCAAGTGCCCTTTCAAAAGAAAAATTTCTGACATTATACACAGTTCCTTTCATCCTCAAGAAATTTTCCAAATTCTTTTCTAGTTTGTTTCTTAACTTTGATTTCAAAAACCCCAATGTACTGAAAACTCTCTCATCCTCCACCGACCCCAATATAATTGTTTGACATAAATCAACAAGTTTGAAATATTCTGATATCAAACCATGCAATATTTCACTCTGACCTAATTTTTTCCAAACCTTTTTTATTGATCTCGGTTCAAAGGCCTTGTCCTTGCCCATGGATTTACTGGCCCTTCATAGCTATTGGAAAACTCCTACATTGTTTTCTAAGCTTAGCTTCATCTAAAATTCCTTCTATTTTCTACTCATTGTATGTTATAGTTTTTGAAAATTGTTAGATCAATATTTTTACCTGAGCATGAAAATATTTTGGGTTATCTCGGTTTTCCCAAAATTGAGGATACACAATACTCATGGATTCAAGTATTTCATGTCGAGGGAATCTTTCACGAATCTCTAAGGAAAGAGATTTTTCAATTTCTTTCAAATCTTCCTCGTTAATAGCTACTTCTCTCGTTAATAGCTACTTCTTTGCTAGAGCACCTGGTTGTCTTACATTGGTACATTTGTATCTCATAGCCACGTACACAGATACATAAATGCCTACTTACATTAAACTATAAATAATTATCAAGATCATTCAAATCAGTAATTTTTTTCCACATGAAATAATTTGCGCTATCTTGTGTTAGATCTAGATATAGATGATCAAGGGCCAAGCATGTATGTTTACGTAGATTGGCATATTCATTAATATACATAGTTATGTCTTGGGCTTTCTTCACAAGCTCGTTCATCACATCCAAAATGGGAAGAAGACTAGTTAAAGTCAAGAGTGTCTCTATATCGCTTAACCTATGTAAGAGGTCAGGAGCTTTGTCTACTGTGTTGTGATTTTCGTACATCACTCCAATTAAGGATTGATATTCTGAAAGAACTCATTGCACTAGTCCATACAGGGAGATCCATCTGGTATCGACATCCTTGAGAAAGTTCTTTCTTGGTGTTATTCCCTCAACAAAATTTTGAAATTCTGTGAAATGTTTAGGACTTTGACAAAAGTATGTGTGGATCTTGCGGACTAGATTTTTGACTTTTGATACTGTAGGAAACTTGCTTACAATTTTGAATGCTAAATTCAGTTTGTGGGCCATGCAGTGAATGCCAAGCATGTATGGTGCACAAGTAGTTTGTAACTTTGTGCAAACACCGGTCCTTTGACCTTGCATCATTGCAACTCCATCAGCTCCTACACACACCAACTTTTTTGCAATTGTCAACTCATCCATACTTGCAATTTCATTCAAAGATTTCTTGACTAGTTCAAATATATTTTGCGATGTTGAATTGTCCTTCATTTTATGAACACAAAGAAGATGAGCTTGGCAAACATGTTTTTGTACAATATACAAATGCATACAGACCCAAGAAGTATTGTCTACCGTAGTAACTTCATCTAAAGATAATGCAATGAAATTTGACTCTTTTACTTTATCCTTTAAATCTTCCTTTTCCACTACAGCAAGACAGTTTGCCCATTCCCATCCAGCGTTTACTGACCAATGTGAGTAGGGATAGTGAGGAACATTCAAATAAGATAATAAACCAGAATATTCTAGGTAGTCTATCATAGGATGCCCTCTGGACAAAATATGAAAAACAACACTCATTTGGACAATTTTTGACATATTTTCTCCTTCCATTGCTTTTCCAAATTGAGCCTCAAGTGTACCTTTACATGCAACAATGTTCGACATTATTTTTTCATGCTCTTCATAATCCACGGCATACCTAACATGAAGACATTCTTCCTTTTATTTCCATCATACGACTGATTCTTCCTTTCCATCTATGATTTGTTTTTCATAAACTTTACTGATATGCTTTTCTATAGTGTCAATCTTTAGCCGCAATGCCTTCTCTTCCACATTTCCAACTACAAATCTTACATTTGGCCAATGTTTCCTTTTCAATATCATTTGCATTGCCAATCCCCACCGGTACCATGAATGGGTACTTTGACAACCAACCAAGTTGAAAAATCCTTGTCATTTCCCACTCACGCCCCCTTTTTGGTTTATTTTTCCTTTTCTTGCTACCAACATCATCATCCTCATCCAAGTCAATTATCTCATTCTAGCTAACTGGGCCCAGGGTATCCCTTGGAACATCTTTTGTGGTATTGCCATCTTGATTTGATACATTTTGATTTAAATCAATGACAATCTCAACTTGACCTTCCGGTGGCGGTGAGGTATTGTGAATGCTACCAATATTTGGTGGAAGAGTTGATGATGTAGCTCCATCTTGACTTGATGGATCAGAAGCTTTAGCAATTCCAAAGTAAGATTGTATGGTAGGTCTTAGTTTTTGGCATTTTGATGGCCTCCCAGTCTCTTCACCACCCTGAGCGGCAAGAGTTTGAGGAGCGGCAGGAGCCTTACCATCCTGAGGAGCGAAAGGAGTCTAAGGAGCGGCAGGAGTCTCTTCAGCACCTTGAGGAGTGGTAGGAGCCTTACCCTTGCTGCTTGATTCACTCGACATATTCATCTCTCACTTCGAATAAAAAATGGAAAAAAATGTCTTCTTGTTTAAGGACAAAAAATAATAATATAGATCCCATTCCCTACTCAATATCATCTTTAAGACTGAAGCAAGAATGGAAAAGAGATAAAGAAAACTTATTATTATAACTAATAACACTATGAAGAAATGATCACTCATCTTTAAGTCTACTTTTTCGGCTTTCACTGACTTTCGAATCGAGAAGTAGAACCTTAGAACCGAACAAAATGTGTAAGAATAAATGACCCTTTCGATTGTATTTATTTATGTTCAAGGAATGGATTAATAATATTCCTTTTAGTTATTTATCAAAGATTGTGTGAATGGAAATGCAATAGGAATTTATAAATAGTGTGATAAGTGTTGTTCTTTAAAAATGATGCAGAATCACATATCAAATTCAATACCATGGAATACAATATAAAATTTTTGGATTTTCCTAAACTTAGTCACTAGTCCTCAGAGTTTTATAACCTTTTCGCAGAGTTCTAAATTTTCATAACTTTGTGATTCCCTGACTTGGTTGATGGTTCACTTTGTTGAGTTGCAAGTCTTTCTTGGTCATCTTTCTGCTCAGTGGGTCGGAGGTTTCAAAAACTTCAAAACTTTAGAGTTTGGTTCTAAGGTTCACTTTGTTGAAGCAAGAATGGAAAAGAGATAAAGAAAACTTATTATTATAACTAATAACACTATGAAGAAATGATCACTCACCTTTTAAGTCTACGTTTTCGGCTTTCGCTGACTTTCGAATCGAGAAGTAGAACCGAACAAAATGTGTAAGAATAAATGGAACTTTCAATTGTATTTATATCAATCCATGATTCCATATTTGGCGAATTCCGCCGGATTTTTAACTGGTATATTAAAACTTTGGTGAATCCTGTGTGCTTATACAACGATACGTTGTAATTTTCAAGGTGAAATGTGTCCTCAAATGTAATTATTTTTTAATGTTATTGGCGAAATAGGTCCTCATGAGCAACTATTTATAAATTTTAATTGGCGAAATGGGTTTTCACAAGCGACTATTTGTAAATTTTAATTGGAGAAATGGGTCCTGATACAATGTTGTTTTAATAGTATTGGAAAATATGTAGGTGTTTTATTAAATGCTTTCGGGATTCCAGGCAAAAAAATTAGTCGGTCCAATTGAAACACATAGTTTGACAATGGTGAATTTGTTACTTAAATATGCCTCATAAAAAAACTCATTGGCGAATGGATATGCATTGGACATATAGTTCGCAAAATATGAGCGATTTGCACACCCTGTTGGGTTTGAGAAATTTGCCAATTTCGACTTGGTCGATTCCTAGAATTCACCAATTGGCGAAGATTCGCCATTAAAGTTCTGCCTGATACACATCCATATAATTCAATTAGATTAACATCAAAATTATATTAACAATATTCCCAATATATTGTAACATAAATAGTTTTCAATACTTATCTGAATAACAACACTTGGAAAAGTCACTCTCACCCTAGGAAGATGTTAGTTTTATTGGCTCTTGCTATGAAAAAATCTAGGAGGAATCAATTCCTTTCAAAACACCACACACTATTACACTCTACACAATTATTGGTTCAATAGAACAATGTTCAACACAAGTGCACACCAAGCCCTAGCCATGACAATCCCAGGTGTACTCTATACCCTAAGTTGGACACATTGTGTGCCTCCTCCAATTCCCATAGCTTACCAAACCACTTTCTTCTTGAATTTTCTCCATGCCTTTCCAAGTCTCACATAAATGCTTTATATAAGCCTTAAGGGGTAGTTTCTAAACCATCACACCCTTTCACAAATGATACATTTAATTATTTAATAATAATTATTTCTCCCTTTGTATTTATTTTTTCTTAAATATTCTTCATTAATCCTCATTTAAACCAAAGGAGCATATTATCCTTTATTTTTCTCTCCCTTTAATGCTTTTATGACATTATTTTGTCTTTGGGAAAAAAGTTTCATAATATTTCTTCCCCTGTAATTTAGTTGATGTCCTCATTCACTTAAGTTGAATCTACATCATAACTCACCAAAAATAATTAGTTAAATAAGTGTAGATGTAACACTATCAATATCATAATAAATATATTTTACTTTAATCTCATCTATAATTTTATTTCATAATTTCTTGATCTTATCATTTTTTTTGTTCAAAATTAGATCAAATAGAAATACTTTGTTAATAAATAGCATGATTAAAACTACAGATACAATTTTGCATGAAGTATTTCTTGATTTTACAAGGAGCTAATGCAAGTTTATATACTAAATATTTTATCTTGTAATTTTTACAATTTTCTTATTCATGTAATTTTTTATTATAAATAAAATGTTTTATTCTTCTTCAATATAAAATTAATACAACCATTATGATATTATAACATATAATATGAATAGTGAATGATATGAATGACATGTGCTATGGAGGAACCTATTGCTAACATTCAAAAATATTTTAAGATCATAATTATGCATTTTGGATTACATGAGTATCCTCTTTTCCTAAATAATTAAATGGAAACAAGTACACAATTACCCTTAAATAAAGTATACATTATTTCACATAATCATTCAAACAAAGTTTTTAAGCAAGTTTCAATATAACAAGAGTGTAATATATAAAATATCTTATTATTATCAATAGAATGATAATAACACCTTAAAACATATTTTTAACACATAAACTCATAGGTAAAAGACATGATATAACATGTAAGGATTAAAACATGTACAAAGTTACTAGGTTGATCAAGTTCAATAACAAAGTACAATAAAATAAAATATTGTAATATTACTAGACAACTTAACAATAATAGAACAATAGTAAAGTACTTCATAGATAAATATTATGTATGATATTTCCTTCAGATCATTTAATCCAAACATGAAGATTTGTTTAATTAAAATGATGATTTTACTAGAACATTTAGAATCATGTAGGAGAACTCAAAAAAAAGTGAATAGCAATAGCTTATTCTTGGGAATATTCTCATGAAATGAAATTGATACTATTATATTAAATGCATGACATGAATTGTGTGAGATATAGGACAAAGGTAAAAAAATCGAGGATAAGGATTTTAACTTTAGTTAGTTACATTGGTGGAGCTTTTATTTTTAATGGTTCCATGAAAGACCCACAAAAAATTACCCTCTATCACATGTTTGACAATCTAATGTGGCATCTATTTGAGGGTTTTATAGAATACTTTGATAAATAACATGTTTGTTATTGATGTGAAAAACTAGTCACCCACCTAAAATAATCACTTTGTTAACTACAATGCACATGGTATTTATAGGTAACCTATCCATTATTAATTCTTGATTATTTTGACACATCAAGGCCATTGAGACCTCCAAATGACAGCTAGAGACATCATTGTTTTATAGGAAAATCATAAGAAAAATAGAAAGCACAAATTTCATTCAATAATTTATTCCATTATATCTTTCTTTCTGTAAGAAGGCTCCCCACAAGAAATCTCTATAACTTCTACTTAGTGATCTCATGATATCATATAAAATTTTTTTGTTGGGTTTCCCATATTCACAAATGTAGTCCAATATTTATCAAATCTACCAATATATGATTATCCTTGAGATCTCTATAAATGAATTCTAATTTTCGAAGATAAGTCAAGGCCTTCACTACGTCTTTTAATATAATTTCAACCATAGACTCTTCAAATAGACATCATCAAACAAAGTTTTAAATATATTTAATCAATATCACCCATAGATATGGGATGACTATACACAACTATTTTCCCACCATGAAAGATCAACGAGTACTTAAAAAAATTAGAGGTGTTTTCTCCCCCTATAAATTATTTGGCATGTCCCCATGTCTAAGGCTAAGAGAAATGTTATAGTTTCTTATCTTTTAAAACATTTCAATAATTTAACCAATGTATTTTAATAACTTAATATTTTACCACTTTAAAGACAAAAACGATCCTAAGACTTGTGGGTTATGAGCCCACCACATTTCCACTATGTTACTCTAATACAAAGTGTACCTTGGATCAACATCATGCATAAAATCCAAGTTCTTATTTAATGAGTGGGATCTTGTAAATCTATGTGAGATACATGTAATAATATATTACTACCTTATTCAACCCATTAACCAACTTCACATAGAAGTAATAGCATAGAAATTGATCATCTTTATACCCAAAAACTATTCCAATTTAAGCATGAAATTTCATGTATTTTTGTTTAACACATTAAATAATTTTTTAAACAAGCATTAACTTTTTTCCTTGTACTTCTATTAAAATCCATAAATTTATTTATTGTTTAATGTAGCACAAGATTATTGGTATGACCAAAATCTCATATTGAAGTGTAATCAAATATATATATAAATTATTTTTTCTAGGATATGTGAAAAAATGTCACTCATCAAACATTCTCATTATTTACTATTCTATAAAAAATATAATATTCTAATAAATAAATTTTCTAAATCAACTCTTTTCATTTAATGAAAGTATGTTTATGTGTGTATATATATACATATATAAATTCATCTATTTCTTAAATAATTTATATTCTTTAAATCAAGCACATAAATTAATTATTATAAGCAATCTTTAAAGATGAACAATTTTGATAGAGTGGTTCTTGGAGGAGTTAAATCAAACACAACAGAATGGAATCCCTTCATTATTTATCTACTAAGTCCATAGACCGAGAGAAGAGAAGATCTGAATGGAGAGTTTTGGAAAAATAAATCAATGAAAAAACTTGAACATAGAGAGTCTAGAAGACCACTAATGAAGGGTTGAAGAGGGGATTCCAAAGGCATGTGAACATGACCTTGCCAAAAATCCATGGTCCATTCATACAAACATAATCTCTATCTACTAAAAAAATCCATTGGAAGAATATGATTTAGAAACAAAGAGCCAGAAGGCCTTAATCCACCTATAAATCTATGTTTCCCATCTTGCGGCACAATAGAGCATCCTTCCAAAATCAATTTGCTACTTCCAGAGGTCTAAAATAAGCAAAAGAAATAAAGAGCACTATCATCCACAACTATATTTTCAATGAGAGAAGAAGCTTCCATGCTTAAAACAAAGGTGGGGTCCAGAAGAGGCTTCTCCGCCTTTGACAAGTGTGGTTGGTGGGCCAAACAGTTGACATGAGACGCCATTGCTGACTGCCCATCAGTCCAAATGAGCATAAATGTCAAGCATCAAATTTCAATTTGAATACTGTACTTAATTCATTGGTTATACTACCCAGATTTTTTCAGGCTTACTCGGTGCTCAGAGACGTATGCCTTTGGATTGACTGACTTGAGTAATGTAAATATGGAAGGGTTTCTAATTAAAAGATAGTTAATGAAGGAGAAATTTACAATAAACATACAGAACATTCAATTTTAAAATTTAAAGTTTCAGATATTTTTGAGATTATATTGTACAATCAATATTCATGTGGACATGTTCAAATATTTTATTCAAGAAAGCTAGTAACTTCAATCTCTCTACATCAAATTTATATATTATAAGATTCTTAAATTTCTAATTAAAATTGTTACTAATACATGATATATAATAACAAAAATATTTTTTAATTGTGAATGTGAATGGACTATTTAAGAAAATATTAATACTTGATACATAACAACAAAATAAAATTATTATTAGAAATAAAAATTATGTTTTTATTTTTCCTTTTATTGGGTGATGCATATCACTAAAAAACAAAGTATGCTCATACATCAGACACTCTTGGTACGAAATATGCATTAGCTCCAACTCATGAATTTCAAATTAGTTCATCAAAGGAGTGGTCAATAATGAAAACCTAACTCTGATGAACTCTTCCAAGTGGATTTTCCAATTGCTTTATCCTTCAACTTGACTAAAAACTAGTGATACTTTTTACCCCTCATTCTCCTAATGAATCTAGATAGTAGAGTTGATGAGTGAGTCAATTTCTTGTATTTCATTTTTTAGTATCTATTGTCTTCAATCTCAAAGTTGCATATTTGAGAAAGCATCACCTCACTCAATTGGCTCTCATAGAAAGGGTACAATTCTATAACATTAAATATACATAAAATATCCACTCCATTTAGTGTCAAGGGTAAGTCAATAATCTTAAGGTTCATCCATATGATTAGGAATGACTACGTGTAAGAATATTTTAATTTTATTATTTCTATAACCACCTCTAAACCACTATGATTCCAACATCAAACTACACTAGTTCCACCTATTTACAAAAAAATGAGGGTATTTCACAAACCATCTACTATATTAATCCATAGCTTTAAAAATTCTAGTACTTACCCAATTACTTAACATGAAAAAAAACATATATCATATGCCAGTCATTATGTAAGATTAATTTTCCTTACTCCCTAATTTCATAGTTAGCACATAGGTATAAACTATTATGAAACTTACAAATTTTACTTTACATTTAATACATAATGTATTAATTGTTAGAAAATATATGTGTGTTCTCTACTTTATGCATGATAGAGACAAGCAATTAAAATCCATAAACAATTGGCACATTACTATGAATTGTTAAATAATTTATAAAGAACCAAAAAATTAAGTGAAGATATATTCATTGTAATCACTCACTTGCAAAAAATAATAATAATAATCGAATACATCTAGATTATTATATATATTTAAATAAGTTTCTATATTATGTGTTCCCTCAAGTCCCATTTATATGAAAATTCAATAAATGTTCAATATATATACATAAAAACATGTGAATGTTTATTTATACTTTCACTAACACCCATAATTTTGTGTATATATATACACACATTTAGACAAAAAGGTTAATTACATTCACTAAAGTATAAATATTTTCATTTGTCACAATGAGAGAAGAAGCTTCCATGCTTAATTCTATTGTCCACCTCAATATTTCCCTTCACGTTTTCATGGATTGGCGGTAGAAAGCCTCTACATAGAGGTAAAGTCCCTATGATAATGACTTTTAAATTTGAGTATCCTTCAAATTCAATTTTATTGACCAAGTGTTATTTTAGAAAGGCGTCCTTTTCCTTTTCAACCAAGCCTTATATTTTTAAAATGATGGTGTCTTATCTTCAAAGGATGTGTTATTTATTGCAGCTTCCTTCGAATTTTTACGTCGAAGGAATCCTCACGCTGAGATTTTGCAACGCCTTTTCATGTCGAACGTTTCAAATTGCCCGACACATGATGAAATATGATGAAACGAATCACAATGATTCATCATTTTTCTGACCGTTTTCTCCCCTTTTTGCAGCTTTCCCTGCTCCTCCAAACTCTTCCTAATTGGTATTGACCTTTCACTTCTCCAGATTAATCATGTTCTAGTTCAGTTGAATGAATGAATGAAAAATCATGTTCCCCAATTGACAAGGAATTTCGCATCACCATAAATGTTCTTGTTTAGAGGGTGGAGATGTAAATATCTGCATTGAGAATTTACTCTCATCACCCTTGTTTGACATTTGAAGGTCACTACGCAGAAAAATAGTTATTACAGAATTTATGATGAATGGTGAGGTAGGCGGCAGTGGTAGGGTTTCGTATATTTTCTTGCAAACTCTGCATAGTTTTCCTCATCGGCATCATTGACAACATGACACAATTTGTGCAGATTGTTGAGGTAAGTTGATTTCCCCTTCAATAGAATGCCCCAAACCCTAAATCGCTTTCACATAAACACTCAATCCATATTTTCATTTAAGAGTCTACAAAAATCTTGTCTCGAGCTCAAGTAAGAATCTGGTAGCTCTAAATTTTGATATTCGTAGATCTTTTTGTTTATTGTGAATAGATTGAAGCAGTAGCTCTAGGGAGAATATAGTTTCATCTCATTTTACAAAAAATCCATGGTGGTAGGATTTCGTAGGTTTTCTTGCAAACTCTGCATAGTTTTTCTCATCGGCATCCTTGACAGGACGACACAATTTGTGCAGAATCTTGAGGTAAGTCGCTTGCCCCTTCAAAAGAATGCCACAAACCCTAAATTGCTTTCACACAAACATGCAATCCATATTTTTGTGTAAGAGTCCACCAAAATATTTTCTCGAGCTCAAGCAAGAATCTGGTAGCTCTAAATTTTGATATTCTTAGATCTACTTTTTGTTTATTGTGAATAGATTGAAGTAGCAACTCTAGGGAGATTGGTTTTGGTTTGTCTCACTTTTAAGCAATTTCTGCCCTTTTTTCTCATCAACATCATTGACTGCAGGACAAAATTTGTGCAGATTCTTGCAGTAAGTCACTTGCCATGGTTTTGAAGATTTTTAATTTTGAATTTGTATGCCACTGGATCATTTTATGTTGTGTTTTATTTATTTCTAAACAATTCCGTTGTCATTTTATTGTAATACATAGTGTTAGATCCCTATTTGCTTCTTCACATACTAATTTTTTTAACTGTGAAATGAATTTTATGTTTATTTGGTGGTTTTCATAAAATTATGACTATGGATAACAGTTCATAAAATAATTCACACCTACCATGAATCAGCAAGAACCAAAAAAGATGGATAAAATGATAGAATTCCCTCATGCGATCAAATCTTTATCAGTGGATATTCAAAAATTGCCATATCCGAATTAGATATTGTATTTGTTTTTGTTTCTATGCACATTACTTTATTTAATGGAAATTTGAATCAGATATTTATTTACAAATGTCTCTCAAAATTAGAATTATTTTTCAAGGAAATAGCTCATTGGTGAACATTAGCTGCTAGCATTATCCTTAATTTTATCACTTGTTTCTGATGATCTATTGCAATCTTTTATGTGTTTGTCTTTGAGATTGGACCTCTACTATAAAACGACATGTGCAAATTTTTTTAGAAGTATTTAGAGAAAAATAAAAGTTTTTCATATTTCTACTTTGCAATGATGGGAAAGTGGTATGAGGATAGGCATTCTTATACCTGTAAATATAAAAAATAAAATACTTATCCTGAGACCAAATTAATATTCCTATAAAAGATTTATATTTATTATTTAAAATTTTAAAATAATAATAAAAAATCTTAAAGTTAAGATTTTGGTCTTCTTGATTTTGAGTGCACAAGCGCACCTGCAAATTGGATGCTCTTGTATGCATCTCATTGCTTTTATCTTGAGTCTGATCATTATCCAATCTAAGTGGAAACACAATAGACACGCTATTTATTGGTAAAATAAAGGAGTGTTTGAATGCTATATATACACAATATATTCCACAAGATTGTCATCCCTCGCAATTGCTAAGCAGAATATTTGAGTAATGGAGATAGAGATCAACATGAATGTGTTGGGCTACGTTTGCATTGGTCTTTCTATCAGTTTCAGTTGTTTGTGAATATTTTCTTTTACTTTTTATTTTCCTCTTATTTTTTGAGTGTGTGATGTTGGGGATGCTTTGGAGTCCCTGGGATGGCCATGATATGTCATGCCATCCTCAAGACATCCCAAGGATGTCAGAGCATTTATATTTTATGTTGAATAAAAGGGGTATGGAGGTCAAAGAGTAATCCCTCCATCTCAGATGTTCAGGATGGGCAACTAGGCTTCGGAGATGTGTCCCTGCATAACACTAACATGCACATATATGTACAAACGAACACACATGTGTTCATATATATGTATGTATATTCTAGAGATACCTTGTTTCATACTCTATTACTGCAAAAGTGGAAGCAACATGTGTTTTCATAGAAGGAATGTGCATAAGTGCAACATAACATGATGTATTGCAGGACCATAAATACAAGAATCAGTTCTGCAACAAAATAGAGCAAAAACATGGCTTATTAAAAACCAGTAAATATGGTGAATTTTGCAAGAAATAATGTATTTGTTTTCATCCCTGTTCTACAATGCGCTATGGTTCTCATGAAACTTAGAAATTCCCAAAATGGGAAGGTAATTAATTGTTGTCTTCCGCTTGCTTGGCTATCATCTGCATCCCCTAAATCCAATTCTTAATGAAATTGTTAGGTCTTCAAAAGCTCACATGTCTCAATCTAATTCTATAAAGAATTGTTACACTTGCATGGTATTCTTACTTTTTCTTGTTAGTATATCAAAAACAAGTTCCACTAATGACTTCTTTATGATGTATCTTTT
Source organism: Sequoia sempervirens (assembly GCA_007258455.2). Lineage (NCBI taxonomy): Eukaryota > Viridiplantae > Streptophyta > Pinopsida > Cupressales > Cupressaceae > Sequoia > Sequoia sempervirens. Next base: position 47,672,489 of record VDFB02000009.1, read on the forward strand.
TAAGTTTTTTTGTTGATTTTTATTACATGATGTCATGAACAATATATAAGTATTTCACTATTCATTTAGGTGTCCTAATTTTCTTGTGTTTATCCTAATATTTTTGGCAATCTGAATAATTAAATCTAATGACATGTCTAGCATTCATACTTCCCTTGGAGCTGGCCAAAGTAGCAACCAAACCCTTCAAAGAAATTAGTAGCCTTATTTTTTGTTTTCAGCATGTTCTATCAAAACTCGCCTATCTAAAAACATAATAGGGCCATCTGTTAGAACTCCCAAAGATTCTCCTTTACATAATTTATCATTTTTAAATTTTCTTCCATCAAATCTTATAATTTTTTTAGGACAACAGTATGCAGGTCTCAGTCAAAGTCTGATAACATTCATGTATTTATTGGTTGATTTCAACCAACAAACACCTGTTGTATCCCTTTTGTCATGCATGTTTGACAGACATATCATCAAAGAGAGTGTTTGGGTCTATTTTGGTAGGGTTTTAACACCTCTGGTTAGCTAAAGTCAATACAACAGCAACTTGACTACATATGATAAGATATCGGATAACAATGAGTTGTATTTTCAAATTAAATGTTGGGTATTCACAAAGAATTCTCGATTACGATTCAGTTAAGACCAATCAAGTATATGCTGCCATTCATAATTTCAGCCTATTAAAATGTTGCGTTGTGGCCAATTCGTAGTGTTTCATCATATTTTCCTTCAAAAATTCAAAAGGAAAGGAGGTTTCAAAATGTATAGGAATTTTTATAGTTTCACTTAAATTTGGTCAATTTTATGTGTTCTTTTTGTCAAGAATAAACATTCTAACTAATTTAACAGTAGTTGTACATACTCAAGAAAGGACAGCCATGAAGATTAGAACATCCAAATCAACCAACCATAGACTAGAAACCAAGATACATCATCATATAATCAGTTATATGTTTTTCCAAATCCAAATATATTACATTTCTCATAAATATTTGCTATATATTTAAATGAAACATTTGTTTTATACATTGTTTGTTTGATCTAATGTTTGTAAAGTGCAACATCTAAGACATAGTTCTTGTAATTTTTTAATTCCTTTATAATTAATTGCCATGCTTTGGTCATTCATTTACATGCTTACCTTCTTATGTTTACCTTCTTATGTTGTAATTGTACAAACGAGAATATAAACTATCTTTTTTTTTAGCAAATAAGAGTATGAAACTTACTTAACTTTCAATAATCCGATTAAATATTTCTAATGCTTAATATTCTACTTTCCCTGTATAATAAACTCTCTAAGACATTTTATTGAATAATTCATGTGCTTGATCTGCCTCCCCACAATATGCAAGCTCCTCCACATCCCCACCCTCTCTTTCTAATAAGCCCTCCCCATTGCAATCACCCACACTTCAAATGTGGTCTACATTACACCCCAATTCACCCTCCCAAAACCACCATCCTCCACTATTTCATGCAAACTATTACACCACTAGGAATTCCTCCCGTTCAAATTTGGACAGCCTATCAAACATTTCAACATGCCAAGCATGCATGGAACGATATCCAAGAATAAAAACTAGGAAATTAAATGGTAGTAGTGCTTGTTCAAGATGCATTTCAGAAAAAAAATGGCAATTGCTTCTCAAAGGGAACAACATGGACCCTGGTGAGCAGTTTGCTTGTTCGCAATGCCTATCTCAAATTAAGGAGATGCTTATAGCAAGAGTCATTCTTTTAATCCAAGTTACTTATGCAAGAGGGGGCTAGCTAAAAGAAAGTGGCCACACTATTTTTTTTCCTCGGGATATTACAGTAATTGCAAATTACTTGCCACGTCATATACATGACCTAGATATTGCACTTTTCTGGTTTTCATGGTTTCGTAGGTACTTGTATTCATAATTGGGCAAGTTTATGGAGAATATACATTTATGCTACAGCCAAAACATGAGCACAGGGATTTCAAGGTGCTAAGGGTGGAGATGAGGAAGCATAGTCTCACTTTCTTTAGAGTTTTCCTGATATCAGGTTTTTTGCAGGGTGATTCTTGTGAAAATGTCTTTATTTTGTTATGGTTTCTTCATTGCTTGCTTATTCTAGTTTATGCACTTAATCATGTACTAGTTCTATTTTAGTTTATGTTGATTCTTTATTATGAAATATGTCTCGCTCTGTCTATACCATGTAACCATGTGTACCTACAATTATAAATAAATTCAATACAAAGTCTTTTTTGATACCACAAGGGTATCTTTTGCACTCTTCGAAATATGATTTCTTGTTTTTACAAGCTATTTATTCCAATTAAAGTTGATTCAATAGAAAGGAATGTTACTTAAAGCGTTATGCCTAATAATTTCACACATGTAAATTCTTGTAAATACTTGTACATGTTCTTTCTACTTTTTCTTGAACAACTACAAATTAATATTGCATTACTTTTTTCCTCAACAACCCCTATCATGGAAAACCAAGCTAAAAGTATGGAAATAAAGCATTTTGGTCATAATCAATTGCAACGTTTATGATACCATACAAATAAGGATTCTATTAATAGACGGAGAAGAGAAAACCATCACATTCACCTTGCAATCTCCTCCACATCCCCACCCTCTCTTTCCAATAACCCCTCCCCATTGCAATCACCCACACCTTAAATGTGGTCTACATTACACCCCAATTCACCATCCTCCACTATTTCTTTCAAACTATTACACCGCTAGGAATTCCTTCTATTCAAAGTTGGACATTCTATCAAACATTCCAACATGCCAAGTATGCATGGAACGATATCTAAGAATAAAAACTAAGCAATTAAATTGTAGTAGTGCTTATTCAAGATGCATTTCAGAAAAAAAATGGCAATCGCTTCTCAAAGTGGAACAACATGGACCCTAGTGAGAAGCCTGCTTGTTTACAACACCTATCTCAAATTGAGGAGATGCTTATAGAAAGAGTCATCCATGTCCTCCAAGTTGCTTATGCAAGAGGGGGCCAGCTAAAATATAGTGAACACACTATTTTTTTTCCTCGAGATATTACAATAATTGCAAATTACTTGTCATGTCATATACATGACCTAGATATACTCATAGTTAACAAAAAATGTTGATTCCCAATAGTATAGTTTTTATGCTTGCAGAGCACATGTTCACGAGGCTTTGAAATATAAGGTTTGTAAAGACCCTTACTACAAATATTTACAATTAGATGAGGAATCTCTCTTATGCTTGCCTATTGCCTCCACTGACATCTTTGACCTTCTAAATGCAACAACCTCAACTTTAGATCCTCCTGATGTAAGTTTCATGGAAACAGATAATACAGTCAAAGAATAATTGCAAGAGAACGTGCAAGAAACTACACCATTTTTGGCAAACCTACCCCCTACATGTACAAAAGTGCAAGAATTGTGAGCCTTGTTGTAGTTAGGGGAAGGATATGAATGAAGTTTTGTCTTTTCTTTCATTTGAATTATGATTTGAAATCTACTGTTAAAGTTTTCACTTTGAATGATTTTCTTTGTATTGATTACAAGTTGATTTATTCTACAGTTCAGTTTAGGAATTCCTTGGAGAGTAACAAGTTTGGTTAACTGAATGAATCAACATTCTTTTCTCTCTTGCATCCCTGATCTATCTTTTTCTTTTTTTATACCCCGGTTAGAGTAGGTTTAGATAGAATTTTGATATTGCAGCAACCAAGAAGCTCAATAACTAGTAGGCCCCTTGAACATTACAACCTCATTGATCGCTCAGCAAAACAACAACATTGTGACCCAACATCTAGGACCTTGGAAGGTGATCGATTTAATGATTGTTTGTCTTTTTCAAGAGAGGTAAGGTGATTACATCTTTCCTACATGTTTCTGTGTCAATTTTTCCATCAATATTTCACCCTACCCAAAAGGAAGTGAGCATGGTGTTATTGACATTGGTCAAATTCCCTTTTGGAGGCTATATCGTAGGTATTTTTTTATGTTAATGTTGTGAAAGAAAACAAGACAATTAAGAAAGAACTAGATATTTTTAGGGAAAGTTTGTCTCCAAAGAACATGGAAACCTTCAATTTTTAAATTAGTCAATATGGATACCTTTTCTCTCCAACTTAAAATATTCATCTGATGCAGGAGCATCCATGGCTCAGTGCAATCCTATGTCAACTTGAAGGTGTCATTTTTGAATTTTTGCAATTTTGGTGTGTTGGATTTCATGTTTGATTATTTAAATTCATATTTTAGTGTGAAGTTAAATATTTTGTGATGTGGGAAAATTTAAATTTGGATTTGATTTCAAATTGGGTCAAATTGGTGAAGGGGAATTATGGACAATATGCTTTAAAACTGGAAAAGAAGGAAAAAATAAATTAATGGCGTGGGTTTATGGGAGCCATTAAAGCCATTTGTAACTCCTATTTTGAATTTTCATTGCTCCTAAAAAATAGGAACCCAAGAGGTGGGTGCCTAGGTTGAGGAATTTGCTTTTTGCTTTATTTGAGAAAGCATAAAAGCCATTTGAAAGCCCATATTGAATTTTGACTAAGTTTGGAGGATTAAAATATATATTTTATTGAGCCTTGAATATTAAATTATATTTTATTTGTCCTTCCTGGAGGTGGGTGTTTATTTTCTTGAGGAGTTTGGAATGAAAGTAAAATGACAATGAAATGCATTCAAAATTGCATTCCAAGAAAGCATAGTGAAATAAAATTGAATTTCATTCATTTTGAGTGAGTTTTTCAGAGAGGAAAAACACATGAAGAGAGGAAGGGAATTGCTTACCTTCAAAGGATGATTCTATTGTTGGATTGATATATTAGAGAGTGTTGATAGAGGAAAAATCAACACAGGTTGAGCAGATTAAAGAGATTGATTGTGAAAGAAGTTTGAAGCTATAGGTGTTGGAGAGGTGAATGATTCCAAGATTTGATTTGCTGCTACAAATCATATTCTAATATTTTTTTGGGTTTCATATGGCTTGTTACATCCTTATTCCATGATTGGAGTGTAATTATTTGATATTCCCCCATTGATTTAATACAAAAAATTTCTAGTTGCACACTGCAACCAAGCTTGAAATTGTGTTTCTTTCTCTCTATGTGTGTGAGGATGAAAATTATTTGTGAGCTTTTTAATTTTATTTGCAGAAAATTATTTTAAATTAAATAGCTCATACATTATCATCTCTTCAATTAATACCTTTTCTCTCCAACTTAAAATATTCTATCTTGCTATTCCTTAAGACAATGATGTACTAAAAATTTTCTTTGGTTGAGTTGATGTATCTTTCCAATATTTTAATATAATCACTCACTCTCTCTCTCTCTCTCACACACACATAGTGGATTGATAAAAGTGGTCAAGGGGACCACCATATCTTAATTACAATATCAAATGGTTCTATATAGAATCCATGTGTCCTTCTGTCAATCCTAGGGTTACAAAATTGCAAATGCTATAGCTCTACCTTCCTTTGATATACGTTATATTAAAGATTATTAGGCATTATCATGGCCAAATGTATATCATTTTTTTTCCAAAAATGCTTTTAGTAGGTCCATTCACCACTCTATCTCCTCATCCACATCATACTCTAGACAAGGATGCAATAGGGAAAAGGACCAATCGACCTTTGCCACCAAATTAATTCCAGTTATTTCCTTAAGGAAGTTTATCCCCCATGTGGTCTAATGTTGTTTATGATCAACATCTCAACCACTATCCCAAACCATGAATGGGATCCAAGGGCCATTGAAAACTAGATGTATTCTCAGCCAAGGTCTATTATTTGGTTGAAATTTGAAACCCATGACTACTCTCCCTAGGAATTCACACATCCCTCCATGCTAGTGAGACCATACCATAGCCACCATTATTTTCTCCATGTATTTTGATTCCTCTCACATTCAAAAGCATTTCCATAAATATTGACGCTACATTTGTATTCACCCTATATCTCCCAACCATATTCATATATGTATCACCTAGAACTAGTCAAATAACATGCAAGAACATCACATATTTGATTTTAAATACCACCTTCAACCTCTACTAAGTAATCTCTCCAAAGAAGGCTATATATCATATATATAGAATACAATATACATGCAACAAGATGTATAATATATATATGTTTGTCTATAATATATATCTATATATAATATATTTTGTATATAATAAAATATATATGCATCAATATATGTATGTGTGTATGTATGTATGTATGTATGTATGTATGTATACATACATACATATATACATATATGTGTACATATAATATATATGTACGTATATATATGCATAATTATAAATATATATATATATATATGTATATATGCAACAATATATTTAATTTGTCTATATATTATATGATATACATGTAGCAATATATAATTATGTTTAATATATATTTCTATCACTATCTACATCTATATGTATATATATATAGTAACATATAGGTTCTCATATAAATATAGGGTAGATCACCTTGCATGAATTATACTAAACATGCAATTTTAAATTAGGGTATGAAAAAGATAAATATTAAAATAAATATAGTTTACAAGTTAGTCGTATTATTGTAGATTCCATAGAAAAATTATAATTGCTAATTCAACTGAACAACCAAATTGAATGTATTCCTTTTATAAAATAAAATTAATTACAAGAGGGAAACTATGTATCCTTCATATTCCCAAGGAAATACACTATCCATTTCCTCCATGGGCTTATGAAGGGTATTTTATTATGAATGGACTTTGCATGCTTGTAAATACACCTTGAGAGATACATATTAAATTCATTTTCAATGTTTCATATTTAAGAGTCTAAATATGTTATGTATAAGTGGGCTATATATAGATATGTTTTTTAATCATGGTTTCATTGTTTATATGGTTTATAGTGAAACCATTTATATTATAGGTTTCATTGTTTATATGATTTATAGTGAAACAATTTATATTAAGGGTTTCATTATAACTATATATAATTCAATCAAGGCATTAAAGGTTTTCAATGTGTTGTTTTTTGTTTCAAATGTCACACATGATTTGTGTTGGCATGGAGTGCACTCCCATAATTATTCAATTAATAATATTTCCTATTTGAAAACATAATTCTATTATAGTTAGCTTTTCACCCTACTAACTTATCATAGGATATGATTTACATTTGTCTTTATATTATAGATTGTATTAGTTGAATGCATATTTATCACTCATTTGCTTATGTCACAAGATACATGTTTTTGATTAAGTAAGCAACATTTTCAGGGTGTTGTACCCTTCACATAGAGCCACAAGGGCCAATAGAGTTCAAGATCAAAAAAGCATCAAAAAACACAAAGCCAAAAAATAGACACCACAGACAAACAGCAGACAGACAAACAACAAACCAGCAGCAGACTAACTGGCATCTTCCCAGTTCTTTGACAGGAGATTTACAACATCATCTCCAACCCATTCTTGATGGTCTTCAGTCTTTTTCATGTCCATCTCATCCTTCATCATCGCCGACAGGGTACTGGTCACAAGATACATGTTTACATTTATATTGGTAATGTTTTCTTACGATGTAGGTTCAATCAAAACTATGGATGGAGATGAAAAGGTGAAGAAAAATGTGGATGGTGTAAATTACTATGAATTTATGTTTGTTAACACACTACTATTTTTTGGATATTTTTCTCTAATGACTACTACTGGGACTTGTACTATGTAATTGGTTATGTGTTATTACCAATATGTTATTGTGTTGTACTAGTTGTATACAAATTTTCAATTCTACATGCACTATACAATTCTATTGGATCCTTCACTTACATTTCTGGGATATTTTTATTTTTTTCATTACTAGCTAGATTATATAATTCTTTTTTGGAAGTATGTGAGAGTGGTGAGAACTTTGTAGAGCACCTCATATTATAAGTATTTTGTATATTATATTTATTGTTTATTCCACTTTTATTATTTTTTATGTGAATTTGGTATTTGTTGTAGATACTATGATAAACTATGATATATCCAAGTCAAGTTTTGTATTTATTTCATTTATCAGTTCCATTTATTGAAATAGTTTGTAATGAAGTGAACATTGAATTACTCAACAACTCCAATTGTACAATAACAAATGAGGACCATGTTAAGAGAAGAATTTATTACATTATGTCTTCATACATTATTCAGCATAGCATGCCATATTAGTGACTTTATCTATAATGTGTGTTGCTACATGTACTATTTTGATATATAATTTATGTACAATGAAGCCCATATAAAAAGAGAACCCTGAATATATAAAAGGCTGGTTAAAATTGGAATAAGAGAAGTTTAAACTTGAATATATACAAGTTATTTAAATCAAATCGTCAAGATACATGCATATACACACACATATATGAATCATCATGGATGTTGTTTCATTTTGTTGGTAAGTGAAATGACACAAATATAGCTATATAATATATCCTCATGCCACGACTCATCATTAAATTATGGCCATAAAAAAGTAAAAAATGCTAATTCAAAACTGAACCTTCAATATATATGCATATACAAATATGTGTGTGTGTCTATGTATGTATATGTATATATGCTTGTATATATACATACATATACATATATATATATGCATATATACATGTATATATTTATATACATATATACATGTATATATATACAATATACATAACGATAGATTGTGGTCATAGTTCAACGATAAATTTTAGCATGAGGATGTATTATATAGCTATATTTGTGTTGTTTCACTTACCAAAAGAACTAAAAAACATGCATAATGATTCATATGTGTGTGTATGTATATGTATAATGATCGATTGTCATTGCCTTCTCACACTTATTAGTACATACATGTATGTATATATGTATAAACAACATAGTATTAATAAGTGTGAGAAGGCAATGGAAATTTATTGTTATACATATATATTTATATACACACACATATGTGAATCATTATGTATGTTTTTTCATTATTTTGGTAAGTGAAATGACACAAATATAGCTATATAATACATCCTCATGCCACAATTCATCGATGAACTATGGTCATAATCTATCGTTATGTACCACATAGTATTAATAAGTGTGAGAAAACAATGACAATTTATCGTTATACATATACATATACATACACACATGTATACATATGAATCGTTATGTATGTTGTTTCATTTTGTTGGTAAGTGAAATGACATAAATATGGATATATATGTATACATATGTATATATACATATATGTGTATATGTACATATATACATGTATATACATCTATATATACATGTATATACATGTATATGTATGTATATATGTATATGTGTATATATATTTATATATATACATATGTATATATGCATTTATTTGTATATATATGAATGTATGGATATATAAATATTACACATACATGCATATATATACATATACATGGGTGATCCCACACTATTGGTTTACAATTTTTGGCCAAACTGGACATTGAACTGATTTTTTCTAACTAAATCTTCACTTTCGAGCACCTATAGCAGCTAAACAATGAGGAATTTGAAGATGATGCAAACTAGTGATTTGTGAAATTTTGTCTGTAGATTCTAAATATAGTTTTCAAATTTTTTGGAATCAAATTGCACTTCTTTTTCCATCTCCTTCGAAAACTATTTTTTTCAGTAAACACCATTTTTTAGGAGTGATGCTCACCATATACAACATAACTTTTTTTCCATGAAGGGTAAAATTCTATTTTTTTCAAATTTAGATTTGTAACTACAATATCTAGTGCTTTCATTTGGTTTCATAGTGTTTTATTGAATATTTTTTTCTTAATCAAGTTTCGAAGTCAAACCAATTACATTTCAGACATAGGCGAACTGTATACAACATAACTTTTTTTGTATGTATCAATTTTTTTATTTTTTTTTTGTTGGATCAAGGACTTCAATATCTAGTGCTTGATATTTTTCAAAAAAATTGATAATATGCTATTTTTCCACATGTGCAGAATAGAGAGCTTGATTTTCGATGAAAAACCTACATTCACAAGAAATAAAAAATAAATATAATAATAAAATTAAATTTATTTAAAATTATACTTTTGGGAAGCTTATAATAAGGAATACATACTTACAAAAATAAATTTTAAATGAATTCATTTGATCCCCAAAAGGTAAATCAAAAGTGGTTTTTTATTAGCATTTTGATAGGTGTAAAGGAGACTCTGTTATAGGTATGGTTTAAAACTAGCGGGGTTCTATCCAAGGGGTTTTGATCTAAGGTGGTTCGATCAAACCCTCTTCAATTGGAATCCTTTAAATGAAACTTTTCAAGGCTTAAATCATTATATTTTCTAAAAATATGTGATTTCAACAAAAATAAGGATCTCCCAGAAATTGTAAACCAGTATTGTGAGATCACCTACATGGGCATATATACATACATACATATATAGATAGATACATATATGCACATACATGTATATATATGTATACATACACATATATACACATGTATGTGTATATACATATATACATGTATGTAAATATAAATCATATAATATTAAAACAACACAAATATAGCTATATAATACATCCTTATGCCACAATTCATTGTTGAACTAAGGTCATAGAAAAATTATAAATGTTAGTTCAAAAATGAACCTTCAATATATAGATGTTATAATACATATCCTCAATAATTATGATTTATATATATATGTATATGAATATATACATAAATATATATACATGTATATACATGTATATGTATATCATATAGGTATACATATACATCTATATATATTTATACATATATATACACACACATATATACATACATGTATATATATAATCACATAGTATTAATAAGTGTGAGAAGGCAATGGTAGTCTATCGTCAAACATAGTTAATTTGAATACTTCTTAAGCTTCATGCCTACATGCAAGAAATTTATTAAAAGTACAAAAGATTTCATTGAAAAACTTGAAAAGAAATAATATCATTTTGTTACGATTATTGCAAAAAAGAACCTATATATATTGGCATATTGGGAGATTGACACACTTGAAAAAGGTTAAGTACAAAATATTAGGACAAAATGATCTGTTATGTTCTACATAATAGATTCCAAAAACTTAGTCAAATTCTTGAAAACCTGTATATCGTTAGACATGTGTATTGATTCTCCATAAAGCCAGGAAAAGGAGTTGGTTGTTCATCTTGTGTAGCACTAGACTCATTTCCACTATGTTTTCTTTTTCTTCAATTGTGAAGGCCTCACTTGGCCTCATGTCTATTTCAAGTGCAGTGCAATTTAATGACAAAATCCTCGCCCTTCAAAAGCCACTAATAATATTGATTGGTGTTAATACTTATGTTTGGAGGCCTTCCTAGCAAGAGTTGCCAAATCTTCCCTTCCTATTTTAGTTTGAGGGTGGTTTTCCATCCATGTTGTCCTTTGTTGTTCAAAATTATTTTTGAATGAAGAAAATACATTCACATTTAGGGGTTGCAATTTGTGGTTGGTAAGTATATAGAGGGAAAGCAAGTCAATGCATATACATCTTGCTTCCTTAGTTCTCTTGAAGGCCATGTGGATTCCATGGCCATAAAAAAAAATAAGAGCTCTTTTTTTGGGTGACACCTATATTGGGACAGATGCAACAAAATATTGTAGGCAATTAACAAATAACTCTTTTTTCATCCAAGAATGTTCTTCAACTAACATACATGCCTCTAGCTAACAATTAGAAATGTAGTTCTTTGTAACATGCCCGATGTTTTACCTTTAGTTTTCACCTAAGTTTAAACCATATGTGAATAGCTTAAGTTCACTAGCACATAGCAATGATTTTTTTCCCTTATTTTCCATTTTCAATAATAAAGATGCACATTTGAAATAATCCTATATAGGCACGAATTTGCACCCCTTATGAAAATTCCCCTTTTACACTTCCTCACCTTAGAAAACCAAATCTGAAAGCGAAAATTCACATCAGCTTGTTTCCTTCGTTCCACTTGGCATCTGTCTTTTGCATTGATAGAAAAATAATTGTCAAGGATGCCCACATGGCACGTAGATGTCCATGTAGCATGCTTACATCCATGACGGATTCTTGCGCCTGAAGCTGGAAAAGGCGTTACACCTCCCATTGTGGTCGGTTTGTAATGCCCCTCTTCAACCAACCGACTTGAATACAATCATTTTTCTCACCTCACCTTCAAAGAGACTCTTCCTTCATGCATTTCATCTTCGAAGCATTCAATTCATCTTCTTCACAAGCTCTAGCAATCTTCTACACAATCCTTCTTGCATTCTCAAGCATTATAAGCTCTCAAGCAGCACTTTGGCACTTCATAGCAGCAACAACAACACTCCATCAACTCCATAGAGCAAGTGTAGAACAACACCATTGCAACAGGGTCTTGATTCCTCTCTTTTTATCCTCCATTAGCTAGTGAGCTCTTGGTGGAGGTGGTAAGCATTTTCACTCCTCTCCTCTACGATTTGGTTGAGTAGCACATTATTGTTTTGTAGTGTTTATTGTGTTCCTTACTGTCTTTCCTCCTTTATCATACTTTTCCCTCTCATTGCTATCTTGGTTTTCCGTGGAGGTGGAAACACCAAAATGGGGGTCTGACTAAAGCAGGCCCCTATACAGCCCCCCAACAATTATCCTTCTTCTTTTGTGTAGGTGGATGTGCATTTGGAGCTAGTTGGTGAACATGATCTTTTGTGAGATCATCTATGTCATCCTAGCCTTAATATATCTACTTTATCACATTCACTTATATATCTCTTTATAGTTTTATTTTGTTCCCTTAAAAATCACTAGCTAGGTTGTTAGCTCATTTTCTGGCAGTTCTCACTGTACTTTTGGTCCTCTAGTGATTGAAGGGTCTTATAGTCCTCATCATTCTCGTCCCTCATTTCAAAACATCCCTTTAAAGTGAGGTAAGTTAGGGCAGCCTTCTGCTCTTGGCTCTCTGTGACCTGGGGTCTTGAACATGGTTGGTCCCCCTTTCTACATTTTTGGTGAACTTGTCGTCAACCAACGTCTACTCATCCATTGGTGTTGAGGCTTTTCCCTTATACCTTGTGATCATTGTGCCCCTGAGTGTTGTGAAGGTTTATGAGCATCACAACCCAATCCACAACCTACGGGTATATTGTTCACCTTTTGATGGAGAGGACGAAGGTCACTATTGGTTTCTCTATGGGCATTTTTTCTAGAACCATCATTGGTCTCATCGCACAGGAGCAGTTGTCAAGGGGCGAGGTAGGATTCTCTTATGAGACCGACCATGTCCCCACTCATCCTACATCTCCCACACCATCATTGGTCAACGATCATGAGGCTATTCACATTCCTTTAGAATATGTCTCTTCCCTTAGCAAAGGGTTGGGTGACTTGGAACATCACTTGGAAAGAGACCCAAAGTTGGCTAGGGCCACTCGGGTTATCAAAAAACTAAAGTATATGGTGGGAAAAGACCAAATAGACATAGAACTCTTGGCTAGTCTCTCTAGTCTAACTGATGCATGTGCTCCTCCAAACAATCCTAACATTGTACGAGAAGCCACTTTTGAAGACCATGAGAGACAGTTAGGAATGTTGATGCCTCCTATGTCTATATACATGGTCGATGTCGTGCCCTCGATCAACATCCCCTATGCCTCTGAGGGGTCTGAAACTATCAAAGTGAACAAGATCCCCTTGGGTTTTAGCTTCACCCCTCCTATCACCTCTAGTGGTGGATATTTTGGCGAGATGAGTGGTGGGGGCTTTGGTAGTGGCAGTGGCTTTGGAAGTGGGGGTGGTGCAGGTGGAAGTGGTTTCGGTGGAGGTCATGGTGGTGGCTTTGGAAGCGACGGTGGCTCCAAGAGAGGCCCTACTGGTGGCAGTGGCTTCGGCAGTGGTTCCGATGGAGGTCACACTAGTGGTTCTAGTGGTGGCTCTGGTGGTGGTTCTAGAGGAGGTTCCTCTAGACCTATATCTTCTAATGACCCTATTATGAACACTCTTCTTCATAATATGGGTAAGATGCAAATCAATTTGGCGAGTCTCTCACAAGCCTCTACCCAACCTATCTTCTAACCCTTCTTCTAGCATAGCCCGTTCTTGGTAACAATTTTGAACACTCCCTTTCCCCAAGGAATGGAGATTCCTAAATTTGAGAAATATGGTGGAAAAGGGGACCCACAAACGCATGTGTCTGCCTTTAACACCCTATGCACAGATTTCTTCCATCACGACATGTTGATGGAAAAACTATTCCCTCAATCTCTCATGGATACAACACTCAAGTGGTACTATTCCTTATCCGATAATTCCATTTTCTCATTTGACTAACTTGTAAACTGATTCTCATGACAATTCCAAGCTAACATCAGGCCAAATATGACCTTTTTGGATCTCGTCCAATGCAAACAAGGTGATAATGAAAATATTACTGACTTCATCACACAATATCAAGAGCTCTTCTCACAAATCTCATATCCACTACTCGATCTTGATGTGTAGAAGGTATTCATAGGGAACTTGCAAAGGCCTTGGTAGGAGAAGTTTTCCCTTATGAAATACCCTTCTTTTATGCATTTGTGTGCATCCCTACAAGAGTACCAATAGATGGTAGTTCAGTTCAGGGGACCCTCCTTGTGCTCCCATTCTGAAGGAAAGTCCATTGTATCGATCTTTGGGAAAGGAAAGGTTGTTGCAAATGTAGTAGCCGTTGTGGATGATAATGGCCTCAAACGCAACCGAAAGTTCACTAAGTTAGTAGAATATTACTCTTCCATCCTATAAAATTTAGTGAAGGATAAGATCGTAACCTTGTTGAACCCTAAAGCTCTTAAGGAACCTTACCCTAGTTGGTATGATGCAAGTACCTATTGTCAATACCATCGAGTCAACAAACATGATACTGAACAATGTATGCACCTGTGTCATGAGATACAGGACCATATCAAGGATGGTACTATTCGTATCGATGGAAGCAAAAAAAATACGAATAAATCAGTGGTGAAAGAAAATAGTGAATTGTAGATATACACAAACCTATTTTTGTCACATTTTGCTAACATGATTGTTGATCCCATCAATTCTATCACTCAGCTCGAGGCCTATGTTAACATGGTTATGGTCACCCCTACCGCACAACCTACGCTCAAATCCCCGGATGTGACATTCACTTCACAAGACATACCCTTGAATAGCAATCCCTCTCCCCTCTACATTCTCGCTCGCCTCAATAGTAACATTGTGACAGGAGTCTTAGTAGACCCCACAAGTTGAGTGAATGTTATCACAGAAGAGACGTTGTGGCTTAACTCATTACATAGAAAAGAGTATGAAGAAAAAAATCCACCATTCGTACACACGATGGTCTTTGTCTGAAGCCATATGGCTTGATAACTTTGTTCATCCTAGTTGGACCTAGGGCTGTTGACATAGTTTTCGATGTCATTCTAGAGTCGTATTTGTTTAGGATGAAGCTAGGCATACCTTAGCTAGCTTCCATGAATGGAATCACCTTTGTTATTCATAAATGTCTAAAGTTCTCCCATGAAGGTGTCATGCATGTTGTGCATGACACTAGATAGCAACCTTTGGTGTCCCATGGGGGATATTCATTAGACCATTTTTGGCCCACCCTGGTTGGTCTGCTTCCTCCAAGAACATACCTACTTTAAAAAAATTATGTGAAGAAAACAACTGGGGACAAAGGACAGCCAAAATTGGCCCTTCCTATAGTACAACAGCCAGCTTCCTCCTCTTCCCGAAAAGGGAAGGAGAAGCTTTCCTCCTCTCAAGCTAACTCATATATTCCCCTTTCTTGGGAAGAGTATTGGATAAGAAAACCTGGCTTCTACCCATTAAGCCTTATGATTCCTCCTTGGCAAAGACCCAAGATTAGGATATCAAACCTCCCTACTAAACCACCTATACCTTGGTACTGTTTGTATGGTAGAGGAAAAGGTCCCCATGGGGAATCCTCTATGTCTCGGCCTCCACGGCCTCCTACTGCTCCTGCTCCAAAAATAGTAAACGGGAAGAGGGTCATTGTTGAGGCACTTGAGTCGACTCCCCCCACTACTTCTCAACCTATTCCTCCTACTCTCATTCAGGAGTATGTTCCTCTGTAGGAAACAGTTGTAGTGGACACTCCCATGGCTAAGCAGGAGCCTTATGTTCCTTCGTAGCCTTTGGCCTCTAATTCGAAGATTCATAGAAACTGCCTTGTACATGAGCGCAAGCACTGGCAAAAGGCTCTCATGGTTGAGCAAGGTGCCTTACAAAGTAAGGAAGAGGAGATGACCACCCTTGTATCACAGCCTCCTACAACGTCCTCCTCTCTCCTCCCCTTTGCTTCCATTAAGTCTAGCTCTGTATCACTTCCAACTTCCACTGTGAGTATGAATGTGCATGACCCTAAAAAGGTATAGGTTTTCATCACTCCTTCTATGGAGCCACCCTTGTTGGTGTCCCTTCTGAATGTCTCATCCTTCCCAAAACCCATAGATATGATGAATGCTTTAGTGGTATCTACTACAGTTTTCTCTTCCTCCTCTTCCTTTGCACCTCTTGCCTCATCTATGGGGAGTTCACATCCCCTAATGAAGTAGAAGGTAGAGAGTGGTTCTTCTAGCAACAGAGGACATAAAAAGATCCCACCTTCCCCGAAGGTGGTCCCGCACTGACTTGTTCTTTCCTAGTGATGGAACCAATCCTGACTTCCCCTGAGTTTGTCACTGCTCCTGAATCACTCAGTGAGCCTAGTGGTGAATCTTGGGTGCAAAATTCTCTGTCCATTGAGGTAAAACATGTCACTCTTGTAAATTGCATGTTTAACTCTCTAGAAAAAGTTTTGGCCTTGTCGGTGATCTTCATGAAATTTCTAACCTTGCAAGGCCCTCTTCCTTAGCCCTTGTTGCGAGAGGGTCGGACACTCCTCTTAACATTCCACCATTGCAAGCTCATCCTCCTTCCCCCTACGATGATCTAGAGTGGGAAGAGGATGACCTCTTGGTTGATCATTGTTAGGGGAGGCCCCTTCTTTAATATTAGAATAGATGCGTGTGTGTTGTTATGTGTTCCCCCGTGATCATGCTATGTGTGCCCGGATGACCCTTGTCACCCTTGTTGGTGCTTGGATACAGGCGTGATTTTTGTGTTGTAAACCTTCTTCTATTTGTTTCATCATTCTTCCATGTTTGTGACTTGATTTTCGATAAATTGGGGATGATGCAAAGCATTGGGGGAATTTAGGCTTCCCTTCCATGTTGACCCAATTTTTTATTTTTACTTTGTCTTATTGTGCATTCTTCACATGGTCTAATATAGTGGGGGGTTGATGACAGTTCATTTTATATACTATTACTATACTTATATATATATTTATGAGAAATTCTTACCCTAAAATATCAGGCTACCCCTATGCCCTATGTTTAAGTTTTTTTCTCTTTTAGCTTTTCCTTTATCTTTCTCTCTTCTTTGCTTGAGTTCTCCCTCTCATGTGTGACAACACCACTTCTATAACATTTTTATTTTCATAAAACACATTCATTACCAACGAATCTTTTCTCAAGAATCTTCGCAAACTTCTTTTCAAGATTTGTGTTCTCGACTTGAAACCCTAATGGAATGTGTTTCCTTCATCATGGGTTTGTAAAGAAAGAACTTGAGAACCTTCCTCCAAGGTGGGA
The DNA here is from genome assembly GCA_007258455.2 of Sequoia sempervirens. NCBI lineage: Eukaryota > Viridiplantae > Streptophyta > Pinopsida > Cupressales > Cupressaceae > Sequoia > Sequoia sempervirens. Next base: position 47,690,199 of record VDFB02000009.1, read on the forward strand.
GTAGCTTCAACCTTCCCCTCGCGTGGGGGCATCTTCTTCCTTTCAAATTCCTTGATGAAGTGAACATCTTTCAAAAGGATTCCTTGATGATGAATCGATTTGAGAAAGAAACATCTCCTTCATACTTTCGAACAATGCATCCCTTGAATGAACCCCTTCTTCATGTCGGGTTCTTGAGGGACCCCTTTGAAAGTTTCCCAACTTGTTGGCAGTCTGTGAGACTGTCCACTTACTTGCTTGCGTGGTTTCTTTCTAATATGTTCTATCTATAGGTAAACATGTTGCTTTACGGGTGCACCTGTGAAGCCTTTTTCTGACTTTGCAAAGTCCCCTTTCCTAGGTTTCCTCCATGTGAGAGAACTTGGGGGATACCTCCCTACAAGTCTACAGATTTGTAGGGTTCTTTCTTTGGTTTCCTTCATGTGGGAGATCTTGAAGGACACCTTCCCTACAGGTTTGCAGGTTTGTAGGACGCTTTCTTGGGTTTCCTTCATGCAAGAGATCTTGAATGACACCTTCCCTGTAGGTCTATGAGTCTGTAGGGTGCTTTCCTGGCTTCCTCCATGTGAGAGATCTTGGGGGACGCTTCCTTGTAGGTATGTGGGTTTGTAAGGCACTTTTTTGGGTTTCCTTCATGTGAGAGATCTTGGAGGACACCTTCCTTACAAGTCTGTGGGCCTATAAGGCACTTTCTTTGGGATTCCTTCATGTGAGAGATCTTGAGGGTCGCCTTCTTGTAGGTCCATGGGTCTGTGAGACGCTTTCATTCTACAACTTCATAATTATGTGGGGCTATGAATCCCTTTACTTGTCCTACACTCTTGAGTTCGCCAGATCGCGGTCGACTTCCTCGACGGTTTAGGAATACATTTCTAACCTTACTACTTTTTCAATCTACTTTACTGAAGCACTCATTAGTATTCGTGCTCACTAAAGTGGGGGAAAAATGTACATAGGCGTCAATTTGCACCCCTTATGAAAATTCCCCTTTTACACTTCCTCACCTTAGAAAAGAAAATCTGAAGGAAAAAATCCACATCAGCCTACTTCCTTCATTCCACTTGGTGTATGTCTTTTGCATCAGTAAAAGAATAACTATCAAGGATTCCCGCGTGGCGCGCTTACATCCTTGACGGATTCCTACTTCTGAAGCTGGCAGAGGTGTTACACTTCCCATTGGGGTTGGTTTGTAACGCCCCTCTTCAACCAACCGATTCGAATATGGTCATTTTTCTCACCTCACCTTCAAAAAGACTCTTCCTTCATGCATTTCATCTTCTAAGCATTCAATTCATCTTCTTCACAAGCTCTAGCAATCTTCTACACAATCCTTCTTGCATTCTCAAGCATTTTAAGCTCTCAAGCAACACTTTGGCACTTCATAGTAGCAACAACAACACTCCATCAACTCCGTAGAGCAAGTGCGGAACAACACCATTGCAACAGGGGCTTGAGTCCTCTCTTTTTCTCCTCCATTAGCTAGTGAGCTCTTGGTAGAGGTGGTAAGCATTTTCACTCCTCTCTTCTACGATTTGGTTGAGTAGCACATTACTATTTTGTAGTGTTTATTGTGTTCCTTACTATCTTTCCTCCTTTATCATACGTTTCTATTGACGTGTGTTTTGGCACAGTAACATGCAAACAGAATATTGCTACTCTGTTTCTCTTGAAAGAGAAAGATGATCACCTAGATATCTTAGCCCCCAAGGTCTATGAAGTTGGTTCTCAACTGTGCTAATGTTGCTCAGTTGGTTGATGTAACAGTAATGTTCAAGGGGCTTGCTGGTGTTGAGCTTCTAGATTGTTCTAAGATCAAGCATGAAATAAAACCTAATTTAACTGGGGTTTTTAAAGAAACAACAAAAGATAGATCAGAGTTTTGGGACAGAAAAGAACAATAATTCATCCAATTTTAACCAGATTTTTTAGCTTCAAGGAATTTGTTAACTAAAACTGCAGAACAAAGTAAACTTGTGATTGACACACGACCGCTTTCATCCATAGTGCTAATTCAAATAATGGATTTAAGTCACCATTTAAATAAAACAAAAAATAACATTCCACTCCTTGAATATTTCACAAATCAAATGATCAACTTAAGAAAAATATCATTCAGGAACACAATATGAAGTAGATTAAACTCTGATTGCTTCTACTATTAGTGAAATAGATAAGCAATATTTACAAGGCTGGCACAATCACCAGTGTATAGAGAATCTACAAATTCCAGATTGTTTCCAACTACACTAAGAGGACTTGGAAAATACATTACAGCCAATATTAAACTTTACTACTAGACCAGAAGACAAAAGAAGCTCTCATTACTAAGAATCAAGATGCAACTCTATCTCCTTCTATTAACTGACTAACTCCTAGATTTTCTTCTGACTATCTATTCTAACATTGTATCTTCTATTTCATCCCTTAGTTCTCTCTAACTCTAACTGTCTCTTAAAAGTTCTAACCTTTTTTCTAACTCTTTCTTCTAAATCCTTCTAACTCTTACAAAGAGGCAAGAATGCCATATATATACAGAATGTACCAAAAGGATGCACTGTCCCCCTACATTAGGGTTTACAAAAGATCTGCTTCTAGGAGAGTCGGCTCTTAGATCTTTCTGAGAAGAGTTAATGCTATATTCAATGTGAAGCCCTGTTGTCCGGGTCGGTGATGGCTTGACCTCAGGAGAAGCCTTTTGATCTTTTTGCAGCTGGAGCATTTACTCTTTGTCTTTGTGTCCACCTTGAACTCTATTAGGGTCACCTTGAATGCTCTAGGGCACTTTACCATTAATACTGATCAACCTCTGTCGATGGCTACTACAACTGTCCCTGTGAGTCACAGATCCTTCCTTCCTTCGGCTTCCTCCATGTTCCCGAATTTTTTCGCAGGTTGACCGTCTTCTGGAACATCATCGGACCACCTTGTAGATATTACACCCGAGCTGATCCATCACCTCCCTAATCTCAGAATGGATCCATCCCACCTACACTTTGTTGGTCTTCTTACACAGGGATGGTCAATCGGTCAACTTCTTCTGATTGGAGGAATAGGGGCCACGCAGGATTCCGTGGCGGTCAAAAGTGGTTCGTATTGAATCGCATGTCGGTGAGACACTCATTGTGTCTCCCCGATGCGATTATTGCCTTTATCGACCATCAGCATGACAGTCGCTAGTCAGTGTGACATCATAGCGAACCTCAAGATCCTTCAGCGATCACATTTTCATGTCGGGGAGACTATCGCTTGTCGCTGTCACCTCATGATGAAGTCTTCTTTTTCTCCCCGAGCTCTTTCTTCTTCTCCGAGCTCGAGCTCCTTTTCCCTTTCAGCAAGACTCTGGCGTGGTTGCCTAGACCTCCCGGAAACTTCCTCTTTTCTCCCCGCTCGCTCATTCTCATGTCGGGGAGACTTCATCACTTCGGGGAGATCTTGCCCCGAACTCCTCTTTTCTTACCGAACCCCTCTTTGTTTCGATGTGACTCTCTTTCTTCACCAAGACCTTTTGGCGAAGGCATGATCCTTTGCCGAGCTCAGTGTCTTTCGGTGGGGTCCCCTTTTTGTCGGCAAGACATTCTATGGTCGTGGAGACCTCATGGCAACCCTTTTGTTTTCTCCCCGAAGCGCTTTTTGTTTCACCACTACCGTCGAAAGCACAACTCTCCCCCCCAAAGGCATCCTTGTTGATGAGATATCTCCCAGTCGCCGAGACTTCTCAGCGGGCCCATTTCGTTACCCCAAAGCCACTTTTGTCGCCGAGACCACATTTCTTCGACCAGACATTATGCCGAAGGTTTTATCTTTCGGCAATGCTAACCCCGTGTGCAATTGGTCGGCGAGACATCAGCATGTTGGGGTGACCTTTTGGCGAGACCCTTATCCTTTGGCGAATCTGTTTCATTTTGGGGAGACAAGCTCCCTTCGCCGAGACCTCCTACCAAATGCGGAACCTTTTGGCGAGGGCTCCCTCGGTCGGTGAGACACACGCTAATCAGCCAGACCTCCTACCGAAGGCAAAATTATCGTCGGGCTTACACCTTCGGTCGATGAGACATCTTCTCCTTCGCTGAGACCCTACACCGAAGTCTCCCCGCTACACCGATGCCGCTCGGCCCCTACCAGTCGATAGGACATAAAGAAGTCGCTGAGACTTCACCCCGAAGTCAAAATCTCCCGTCGATATGTATTCTCCCTGCCGCCGGTCAGTGAGACATAAGGATCTCGCCAAGACCCTTCGCCAAAGGAAAAATCCTATGCCGAGGTGAAGCTCCTAGTCGCCGAGACCCCGATCGATGTCCTGCTGATAGTTGTCTGCACATGAATTTCACTCGTTGTGACATCTCTGGGGTCTTGTCGAACTTTTCCTTATCTAACTTTTAAGACCAACGTGATTGGGGAATGCATTCTAGCTTAGCTCCCTTGGAAAATATCATCAAGTGCAGGATTTAATCCTGTAAAACAAATGCTTCCATTAGTCCCCAAAGAATATAAAATATATTAAAATAAACTATCCTGTTGCTTATGATTATTTCATTCAATTTTCGGCAAGAAGAAAACCAATTCAAGCTAAGACAGAACCAGAATTAAATCAGATAGATCAAAAGTCAAAATTAGGAGGAAAACAAAAGAATTCCAAAGATCAAAACAGACAACTAAAAGGGGAAGAAGACAACAGAAAAAAGGGGGGACCTATTTTGTTCCAGAACAAAATGGGGTGGTTATGCAAGGCATAATAAATGGCGACTCGCTGGGAAAATGGTTTAACCATTTTCAAGAAGCTGAAGGATTCAGCTACCCAGAACTCCTGGTTCATGAATATCACAACTCCAGTTGGGTCAGTTTCAACAAGCAAGGTTGAGCTAGAATCTCAAATGTAAATCAACACTAGCTACCCTTGAATCTATGTGTGTGCTTGATAGTGCATCATCCTTTCATAAAGTTTTCTTCATCTTTGAGACAACAATGTGCAATATTTGAGCTACGTAGGTTGATTCCCTTTGGCTATTGTGCAATGATATCCCGGGCATTGCTCCACTGCCAGTCAGGCGTCCATAGCCCCAATGGAGATACCTCTAGTTTCCTCACAGCATTGCTCTACTGCCAGTCGGGTGTTCATAGCCCTGGTAAAGATATTGGAATCACCCGTTCATATTGAATTATTTTTCTTTAGATAATTCTTTTCTTTTCTCTTTTTTTTTGTTTTCTCATAGAGTTTCAGATATTTCATTTAGTTCTTTTTCAATATGTCAAATGTTTAACATCTGATCTGGGTTGAAAACTACCATAGACTTCATAATAGCACTTGGGAGATCATATTTTTCACTCAAATCTTACAACACTATCACCCTAGGACAAATATACCAATACAAAGGAAATGATCTTAATGATCTGTGGTAGATTCAGAGGAGCTAACGAAAGTTATTTACTTGACACCTTATTTTCATGACCTTCCACAACCTTTATTGACAATGGACATGAAACAAAGAGCCTAGGACAAAATCATCCAATCAGAAAGCCTAAAAATACCCAAACCATTTTTCTCCTTGTGACCATAGCATACTTTAGATAACAACCCACAGTTTCAGATGGAAAGGACAGATCAACCCCAAAGATCAAAACAAAAACATAAACCACAGAACAAGGGAAATAGAAAGAAAAAGGAAAGACAAACAAACAATCAACAAACTATTTACAAACAAAGAGCGAATTACTTACACAAAGAGCAACATATTATTTACAAGTAGAAACACAAAAAGTATTTACAAAAATACAAATTATTTACAAACAGGAGACAAATAAATTATTTACATAAAGAACAATGAATTACTTACTTGCAAAACAAAAATTAACGAACTTTATGACTCAAAGTAGTGCTTGAGAAACTGTCCATTAACAGGAAATGGGACAGGTTCTCTTGTTAAGTTACTCAGTCTGAAAGCATTCTCCCCCAAGATCTTAGCAATCTGATAAGGACCTAGCCAGAGTTTGTCAAATTTCTGGTGGTTGCCCTTCTTTTCACTGGCTTTATCCCATAACAATACAAGGTCAGATATCCTAAAAGCTTTGATTTTGGCTGTCTTGTCAAACCAACGTTTGACAACAGCCTGGTGCCTAAAGAATTGTTGCAATGCGACATCTCTTTGTTCCTCTAATTTCAACAGAGCAGCTAGTCTGACTTCTATCCTATTGTCACTAGAGTAGAATTTCTACATGAACTCAAAGATAGGTATTTGCAGATGGATTGGAAAGACAGGCTCTTGGCCATATACCAGCTTGAATGGTGAGGTGTTTAAGGCAGCCTTAATCCTAGTCCTATCTACCCATAATGCGAATCTCAGCTGGGTATGCCAATCTCTATGGTGATACTCTAATAGTTTCTTAATTACCCCTACGAGATTCTTATTGGTTGACTCTGCAACTCCATTGCCTTATGGCTAATAATTTGAAGAATATTTCAAAGCAATTTTGTGATCATATGCCCAGGAAATAAACTCAGTAGAAGAAAATGCAGAGCCATTGTCACATACCAGAGCGAAGGGTACCCCAAACCTTGTAGTGATGCACTCGGTGAAGAACTTGATCACTACCCCTGTGGTGCTGTTCTTGCAGGGTATAGCCTTTGTCCACCTTGTACAGTAGTCAGTAGCAGTCAAGATAAACTTGTGTCCTACAGAAGAATTCAGGTTAATCACCCCAATAAAATCCAGTGCCCACTGGGAAAATGGCCTTACCTTGTAGACGGGCTGCAAAGGCATGGTTGAATGGCGTTCACTTGGTGCAGAAATCTGACAAATGTGACATGTCCTCACATGCTGATGGGAATCTTTGAATACACAGGGCCAGTAATAACCAGATCAGAGGATTTGATGTGCCAAAGAATCTACAGACCCATGACCTGTGCCATGTTTCCCATGAAACTCAGAGATCACATGTTTAGCCTCTTGATGATCAAGGCATCTCAGGTATACTCCTTCAAAATTCCTCCTGTATAGCAACCCTCCTTTGAGCATGTAATGAGAACTCCTGAGTCTCAGGGCTCTCCTTTGAGTTGCATTCATTCCCTCTGGACATCGATTGTTGAGCATAAAGCAAATGATATTGGCATACCAAGGGTCGTTAGAGAAAGACTGGGTCATGTATTATTGATAGATGATGTTATTGCCAGCGTTTGCCATGGACTGAGATAAGCTTGTGCCCTGACTAATTTCATAGTGTGTATGTCCAGATCAAATTCTTGCAGGATGGCCATCCATTTGCCTCTCCTTTCTCCCAGCTCACTCTACATGAGTAGGGACTTCACAGCTGCATCAGGAACTACAGCAATGATTTGGCTTCAGAGAATGTAATGTCAGAACTTCTTGATAGCCCGAACTAGAGCGAAGGCTTGCTTCTCAAGAGGCAGGTATTTGATTTTCGTGTTTTTGAATGGAGAGCTCATGAACGCAATCGGCTTCTCCTCTGCCTCTTCTCTTCGTTGGGTTAGTACAGCTGTGTAGGAATGATCAGAGGTGAAAGAGTAGATGTAAAACAGTCTCAGATAGTCAGGGCTGGTGAGCATGGGTGCTTCTAAAATGGATCGCTTGAATTGTGCAAATGCGGCCTTTTCTTGTTTAGTCCACTCTACCTTGGTGTCCTTTTTCATCATTTCGTTCAGGGGTTTCACGATTTCAGCAAAGCCTGTGATGAATTTTCTCACGAAATTTATCCTCCTGAAGAAAGACCTCATTTCTTTCTTGCTTCCAGGTCGGGTGATTTTCAGGATGGACTTGACTTGATCTGGGTCGATTGAAATCCCTCTCTCAGAAATTACGTGTCCCAAGAGCTTTCCTTCAGAAACTCCGAACACGCACTTGTTGGGATTCAGTGAGACTCCATACTAGATACACCTCTGAAGAACTTTGGCTAAATCAGCAGCATGGTTTAGTCGATTCTTGGAGAACACTGTCAGGTCGTCCATGTAGATGATAATGCACTTACCAATTAGATCCTTGAAAGCTATGTCCATAGCGCGTTGGAAAGTTGCCCCTACGTTTATCAAACCGAACAACATCCTCCTATACACAAATGTTCCCCACTTCATAGTGAAGGTGGTCTTCATTCTGTCTTCATAGTCGACCATTACCTGATTGCATCCAGAGTAACCATCCAGGAATGATATCATTTGGGATCCGTTGACAGTCTGCAAGACCTCATCGAGTGAAGGAAGTGGGTAATTATCCTTTTCTGAGGCTCTATTCAAATTTTTGAAGTCAAAACACAGCTTGATCTCCCCGTTTTTCTTACGAATTGGGACTAAGTTAGCCACCTAGGTTGAATGGCATACCGAAAAAATTATCCTTGCCAAGAGTAATTTCTGAACTTCTTGATAGATCAATGGTTCAATCAGGGCATTGATAGGGCGTTGCTTCTGTCGGAAGGGTTTAGCTTCAGGCTTCAAGGGAATAGTATGAGTCATAACAGAGGCATCAAATGTCTTTAAGTCTTCATATCCCCAAGCAATTGCAAAAATATCTTTCTTAAGCGCTGCCAATATGTCTTTTCTAATTGCTTCAGGGAAGGCCTTCCCTATATAGGCATTCCTTTCAGGGCCAAAATCGGCCAGGTTAACTGTTTCATATTCACCTCCCTTATCTTCAGCTGATATCTTCTCTCAAGCCCTTGGATCTAAGTCAAAAATTCTCTCCAAGGCCACCATTCCCTTGGGAATGTTGTTATTCTTTAAGTTAAAAACTCCTTCTGTATCACATTCCTCAGGGCTCCAATCCCCTTGATCTTTGTTGAACTCATCAATAATTTTCCCCTCAAAAACATCTGAGCTTGCCAAGAAAGCCAGAATATGTCGATCATTATCAAAGACTTCAAAGTTCGTGATGTTGTCAAGAACTGCAGGGGCAGAAATTAATTCCACTGAAAATTTCTTTAGGTTAGAGCCTTGCATAGGTTCCAGGGTGCTTGCAGCAACAACCAATGAATCAGCTACATGATTTTCTTCTCCAGGGATTAAGCTAATCCCAAATGCATCAAAGTCTTCAATCAGATTCCATACCCTATTTCTATATGCTGCCAGCCTTTTATTGTGACAGGTGTATTGGCTGCGCACTTGCCTGATAACTATTTATGAATCTCCCTTGACCATCAAGGCAGTGACCTTCTTCTTATGTACAAACATCAATCCCCATGCCAGTGCTTCATACTCTGCTACGTTGTTAGTACATCCAAATTGCAACCTGTAAGAAGCAAAGAAGGTTTTCCCTTTGGGGCTAGTTAGTACAATTCCAACACCACTGCCTGTCTTAGATTTGGATCCATCAAATGTGAGGGTCCATAGCTGATCATAGGCTGGGGTTGGTTCTTTTGAGGTCATGGCGGGCACTTGGGTTGAATGAGCTAGGGGTGGGACTGTTTGATCTTTTGCATCAAATGTGAAGGGGAGGTGTTGAACAAGTTCCTCGGATGTAACTTCTAATCCTTGCTTAGTTATATCATCTGACCTGTGGCTATCTTTTAGACAGTCCCTTGTGCTTTTGGTTAACTTCTCAGGTTTCGGCATACTTGTGAGTGCAGGAATGTTGAGCAAGCCTTGGGGTTGTTCCACATGAGTATGCTGGTTAAGACATGTGACTGAGGCCAGTTCAATTTGGGAAGGAATCTCTTTTGGAAGTATCCTACCCCTGGTTAGCATTGTTGCTTCTTTAGCTTCAAATGAGAAGTGATTTGCAATGGTCTTTGGGTGGCTTGAGCTAGCTTCTCTACCTTGGGCAACATGATTTAAAATGTCAATGCAGGGTTGGCAAGTTAATTCAGAGTGATTTTGGTAATGCACCCTACACCAGTTAGGTAGAAGAAGACTCTCCAGATCGGTATCTTCCCCTAAGACCAGTTGGTCTTGTTGCAGCTTTATAATCAAGGCCTGTTGATTTTTATTAATTGTGGGGTCAGGGAGTTTATGTATTGACATTTCCTTAGAATTGAGAACCGAGAAGGTTAGAATTTCTTCTCTTTTGTAAACCCCTATCTCTGTTTCACAGTAAGCTACCTCATTGGGGCAATCATACTGAGTGATGATATGCTTGAGTCAGGGCTCACTTTCAATCCTAATCTAGTAGGAATTCCTCTCCATGGTAGCCACATATGTGAAAATTCAAGGGAAAGATATCCCCGTAGACTCTTCATCAAATCTCTGCTCAGCATCATACCATAGGTCTCAGGAATGTCTGCCACTTGAATATCTATGTTGGTTAGGATCCTAGGGTCTGATCCTACTTGCACATGTATGTTTCTTAATTCCCCTACCACATTAACCTATGTCTTGTCAAGTTGAATGACCTTCTTATTTGTCTGAATGGGGTTCAATCCCAACTTCTTGCATATGGAAAATGGCATGACATTGCCAAAAGCCCCTGAATCCAACAAACAATTATGTAGGTTCCTCCCACAAATTCTTAAACTCAAAATAAAAGGTGGAGTACCTACCTTGTTTCTATACAAGGCTGCATTCACATCCCCAGTAGGTGCTACCTTGTTCTTTCCTTTTGATGTATCAGCCTGTTCTAAAGCCTTCAACACTATCTCCCTTTGAGCAGGGCACCACTTTAAGACGTCAAAGAATGACAAAGAAGTTTTATGTTTCTGCATCTTAGAAACAATTATATCAAATCCCATGTTATAACTTGAGTTATTTTTTGCAACACCAAGTGAGTTACCTTTATTATGGAAGTCAGGTGGGCCTTTTGGTGGAGGAGGATTATTATCAACACTTTGATTTGGAGGCACCATGTGATTAGGAGGTGCTGATGTAGTGAATGGATCCTTATTCTGATTCCTCAGGAAGTGCCCCCCTTTTGTCTGAAAGGCTTGAGCATCATATGAATCTTCCTCTGGCTCATTCTCCTCTTGCCTTGGGAATGAAGGCTCCTCCTCAAAGAGGTCATAAGTCATTGTTGTATCTATTGAGCTGCCTCCCTTGTGAGGGTTCCCTTGGAATGTTTGGGCATCCTTCTATGCCATCTTGACCATCTTCTCCACTTTAGGGAAGTTCACCTCAGAATGGGTTGCAGTATCATGTAGCCTGCACCAATTGGTCATAAAGTTGAGGTCAGCCACGTTTGCAGTATGTGTTCTCTCCTCATTTGCTTGATAGTTGTGAGAGACTCCACCATTATTGGGCCCTGTATTCCATTGCCTACTATTATTTGGCCTTTGGTTATACCCTCTGTTTTGGTTTTGGTACCCTTGATTAGAGGAGTTCTGGCCTTGATAACCCCTTTGGTTGTAATTGTTATGATTCTAATAGCTACCCTGATTGTTTTGGGAGGGGTTCAATCGAAGCTGAGCCATGTCATTGGTGACTTGGGACAACGTTTTCTTCAAGGTTTCTACCTCATTTGTAAGTTGGACTATCTTCTCACTTTCCACATTCTTAGCAACAGGTGGCTGACCACCATGATTTGGTGTTCCAATTTGGTTTTGATGACCATGGGAACTTTGAGGAAGTTGTGATTGTTGAAAGGGATCAGAAGTTCCAGTAGCAAAGAATGGGATAGGTGGTTGAGTTTGCAATTCAGATATAGGCCCATAGTGGGAAGGAGACATCCCTAGGACAGTGTTGAATATAGGAGTTGGGTTGTGCATCTGATATCCTATTGAAGGGAAACCTCCTCCTAGGCCTCCTTATTGAGAATTGATTTGTTGCTGCAGCTTGATAGCTAGATGATAGACTTTGGATAGAGAATCAATATCAGCTGGTTGATAAGTCCTTTGCAAAAACAAGCCAAGCAAGGGGTCTATAACTCTAAAGTAAGCTTGGATGGCACTATTCTCAGTGACTAGATAGGGATTTTGCAATCTCCTATACATTCATTGGAATCTGGTATTGAATAAAGGCAAGGATTCACCTGGTTCCTTCCAGATGGTAGCAAATTAATGATATAAAAGAGTTGGGTCCACATAAACCCTGAATTGGTTGATGAAAGCATTTTCCAAATGTGTCCAGGTCAGAATGGAACCTTGAGGAAGATTAAGGTACCAATTGTATGCCATGTCCCCTAAGGAGTAAGGAAATAACCTACAGACTACATCATGGTGAGCTATCTGAGCTCTAGTACAAGCATCCTTGAAAGCTTGTATGTGCTCTTCAGCACTCCTTGACTCGCCATGAATATACTTAGGGAAAAATTTCTCATGGTTCTTGGGAATATCGTGAAAACCTCCAGGAATAGTCCCCAATGGAGAGGGATTATTTTGAAAGAATGCCATTGGTAGCGGTGGTGGTGGTTGAGCCAGCTGTTGTATGGGTTGAACCAGTTGTGATGACAATTGAGATGGATGTGGTGATGGATTAATAGGTATCCACTGGGGTTTGGTGAAAAGCCTGGTGGAGTGAGCAGAGCTGATAAGGGTGGTATGATGGTGGCCCTTGCATTGCAAACCTTGTGTCTTGTTGGGGTCTTGAGTTCTATCAACGGTGATGGATTTTTAGCTGATCGAAGAACTCTATGGGACCTTTCTAGTGAGAAGAATCCAGTGTTATCTAGTTTTCCCTTCTAGGCCCTCCCTCTAGCGCCAGTTTCTGTTGATGTGTGTTTTGGCACAGTAACATGCAAACAAAATATTGCTACTCTGTTTCTCCTGAAAGAGAAACATGATCACCTGGATATCTTAGCCCCCAAGGTCTATAAAGTTGGTTCTCAACTGTGCTAATGTTGCTCAGTTGATCGATGTAACAGTAATGTTCAAGGGGCCTGCTAGTGTTGAGCTTCTGGATTGTTCTAAGATCAAGCATGAAATAAAACCTAATTTAATTGGGGTTTTTAAAGAAACAACAAAAGATAGATTAGAGTTTTGGGACAGAAAAGTACAATAATTCATCCAATTTTAACCAGATTTGTTAACTTCAAGGAATTTGTTAACTAAAATTGCAGAACAAAGTAAACTTGTGATTGACACATAGCCGCTTTCATCCACAGTGCTAATTCAAATAACAGATTTTAAGTCACCATTTAAATAAAACACAAAATAACATTCCACTCCTTGAATACTTCACAAATCAAATGATCATCTTAAGACAAATATCATTCAGGAACACAATATGAAGTAGATTAAACTCTGATTGTTTCTACTATTAGTGAAATAGATAAGCAATATTTACAAGGCTGGCAGAATCACCAGTGTACAAAGAATCTGCGATTCTAGATTGTTTCCAACTACACTAAGAGGACTTGGAAAATACATTACAGCCAATACTAAACTTTACTACTAGACCAGAAGACAAAAGAAGCTCTCATTACTAAGAATTGAGATGCAACTCTATCTTATATTAATTGACTAACTCCTAGATTTTCTTCTGACTATCTATTCTAACACTGTATCTTCTATTTCCTCCCTTAGTTCTCTCTAACTCTAACTGTCTCTTAAAAGTTCTAACCTTTTTTCTAACTTTTTCTTCTAAATCCTTCTAACTCTTACAAAGAGGCAAGAATGCCATATATATACAGAATGTACCAAAAGAATGCATTGTCCCCCTGCATTAGGGTTTACAAAATATCTACTTCCAGGAGAGTCAGCTCTCATATCTTTCTGAGAAGAGTTAATGCTATATTCAATGTGAAGCCCTTTTGTCTGAGTCGGTGATGGCTTGACCTCAGGAGAAGCCTTTTGATCTTTTTGCAGCTGCAACATTTACTCTTTGTCTTTGTGTCCACCTTGAACTTTGTTAGGGCCGCCTTGAATGCTCCAGGGCACTTTACCATTAATATTGATCAACCTCTGTTGGTGGTTACTACAGTTGTCCCTGTGAGTCACAGATCCTTCCTTCCTTCAGCTTCCTCCATGTTCCTGACTTCTGTCGTAGGTTGACCGTCTTCTAGAACATCATCGAACCACCTTGTAGATATTACACCCGAGCTGATCCATCGCCTCCCTGATCTCAAAATGGATCCATCCCGCCTGCACTCTGTTGGTCTTCTTACATAGGGATGGTCAATAGGTCAACTTCTTCTGATTGGAGGAATAGGGGCCACGCAGGATTCCTTGGCGGTCAAAAGTGGTTTGTATTGAATCGCATGTTGGTGAGACACTCATCGTGTCTCCTCGATGCAATTATCGCCTTTATCGACCATCGGCATGACAGTCGCTAGTCGGTGTGACATCATAGCGAACCTCAAGATCCTTCAGCGATCACATTTTCATGTCGGGGAGACTATCGCTTGTCGTTGTGACCTCATGACGAAGTCTTCTTTTTCTCCCCGAGCTCTTTCTTCTTCTCCGGGCTCGAGCTCCTTTTCCCTTTCGGCAAGACTCCGGCGTGCTTGCCCAAACCTCCCGGTGACTTCCTCTTTTCTCCCTGCTCACTCATTCTCATGTCAGGGAGACTTCATCACTTCAGGGAGATCTTGCCCCGAACTCCTCTTTTCTTACTGATCCCCTCTTTGTTTTGGTGTGACTCTCTTTCTTCACCAAGACCTTTTGGCGAAGGCATGATCCTTTGTCGAGGTCAGTGTCTTTCGGTGGGGTCCCCTTTCTATTGGCAAGACACTCTATGGTCGAGGAGACCTCATGGCAACCCTTTTGTTTTCTCCCCGAGCGCTTTCTGTTTCGCTGCTACCACTGAAAGCACAACTCTCCCCCCCGAAGGTATCCTTGTCGATGAGATATCTCCCAGTCATCGAGACTTCTCAGCGGGCCCATTTCGTTACCCCAAAGCCACTTTTGTCACCGAGACCACATTTCTTCAACTAGACATTATGCCGAAGGTTTTATCTTTCGGCGATGCTAACCCCGTGTGCAATTGGTCAGCGGGACATCAGCATTTTGGGGTGACCTTTCGGCGAGACCCTTATCCTTTGGCAAATCTATTTCATTTTGGGGAGACAAGCTCCCTTCGCCGAGACCTCCTATCGAACATAGAAACTTTTGGCGAGGGCTCCCTCAGTCGACGAGACACACGCTAATCACCCAGACCTCCTACCGAAGGCAAAATTATCATCGGGCTTACACCTTCGGTCGGTGAGACATCTTCTCCTTCACTGAGACCCTACATCGAAGTCTCCCCACTATGTCGATGCTGCCTGGCCCCTGCCAGTCGGTAGGACATAAAGAAGTCACTGAGACTTCACCCCGAAGTCAAAATCTCCCACTGATATCTATTCTCCCTGTCGCTGGTCAGTGAGACATAAGGATCTCGCTGAGACCCTTCGCCAAAGGAAAAATCCTATGCCAAGGTGAAGCTCCTAGTCGCTGGGACCCTGATCGATGCCCTACCGATAGTTGCCTGCACATGAATTTCACTCGCTGTGACATCTCTGGGGTCTTGCCGACCTTTGCCTTAGCTGACTTTTAAGACCAATGGGATTGGGGAATGCATTCTAGCTGAGCTCCCTTAGAAAATATCATTAAGTGCAGGATTTAATCCTGCAAAACAAATGCTTCCATTAGTCCCCAAAGCATATAAAATATATTAAAATAAACTATCATGTTGCTTATGATTATTTCATTCAATTTTCAGCAAGAAGAAAACCAACTCAAGCTGAGACAAAACCAGAATTAAATCAGATAGATTAAAAGTCAAAATTAGGAGGAAAACAAAAGAATTCCAAAGATCAAAACAGACAACTAAAAGGGGAAGAAGACAACAGAAAAAAGGGGGGACCTATTTTGTTCCAGAACAAAATGGGGTGGTTATGCAAGGCATAACAGTTTCCCTATCATTGCTATCTTGGCTGTCTATGGAGGTGGAAACACCAAAATAAGGGTCTAACTGAGGTAGGCCCCTATATAGCCCCCCAACAATTTTCCATCTTGTGTGTAGGTGGATGTGTATTTGGAGCTAGCTAGTGAATAGGCTCTTTTGTGAGATCATCTTTGTCACCCTAGCCTTAATATATCTACTTTATCACATTTGCTTATATATCTCTTACTTTATAGTTTTATTTTATTCCCTTAAAATCACTAGCTAGGTTGTTAGCTCATTTTCTGGCAGTTCCTACTGTACTTTCAGTCCTCTGGTCATACATACACTAGCACACCTGAGAGATGCCAACATGTCGCATTATCATCCCAAAACTATGCTTTCATCCTCGGGAAGAGAGCTACCTGAGGCATAGTGTTGAACCCAAAAATTGGCTCGCCTAGCCCCAAGACTGATTTCAGGTTTGCAGAGTGATTGAAGGGTCTTATAGTCCTCATCATTCTCATCCCTCATTTCAAAACATCCCTCTAGAATGAGGTAAGTTAGGGAATCCTTCTGCTCTTGTCTCTCTGTGACCTGAGGCCTTGAATGTGTTTGGTCCCCCTCTCTTACAAATCCCATTTCAAACTCCCATTGCATTTTAATATCAAATAAGCATATTTGAAATAATCCCATTTTAAATTTACATTGCATTCCAATAAAGTGACATTACATAATCCCAAGTAATGATTATATTTTCATATACATTTTCATAAACATATATAAGATCATGATTACATACATAGCTTTCAATAGCTCAATGGAATAAAGTACAAATGGTCCAAATCTCTTGTTGGCATATATCCTCAAATTTTGGTTGCCTACTGTATGAGGGAGAGCATCAACCAAGAGCTTTTCCTCCAACCACGAACTTACTGCAATCCCCGCACATCTACCTAACTAGTAAAATAGCCCTACCCTTCAACGAAGATTTTGGTTTGGTATCCCTCATAAATGGAAATAACCTACCTAAGCTTGGTATTGTGTCCTAATAACTAGAGCTACCATATAGTGGATACCTACCTACATGCATGAAATTCTTAGCCTAGTTATGCAAACCTTGCTCATAGTGAACCGACAATGTAATCAGTGGCAACATACACTACTTTGGCCAAAGATTTGATCATCACATTCAAAATTACTTTTAAAGAAGTGGTGTCTTACCTCTATGAAGTGTACGTCATATGAACTCACATACCCTATTTCTTGATTTGGTAAATAATATGACCATACTAACTCTTAACGAGTTTATTCCATGTCATGATTCCATCCTAAAGGATAATGAATTTTCAAGTGATCTAAATAACCATCTAGGTTAGTCCCAAACTCATTTTATCCTAATCCCAGGATTAAACATCATTTCCTATACAAGTTTACATAACATCACAAAATGACATTCCAACATGGTACTTCTATATTTACCATTTTCCCCAATATAACAATTAATGCTATCAAATATTTGACTTACGATAACCTAGATATTATAATAATACCCTCCAATTATCACTATTTGAATATTACCATCAAATGTTACAAACAAGCATATCAAACTAATATGATTTCTCCCTCAGCATGCACTTTTGATTATTCTCCATTTCTCATGGTTCTTTCCAAGTGTAAGGTTTCTATGTTTTTATGTTCATAAACAATCATAAAACCTTTCTTTCAATAAGAAAAAAATATTCAAATGTTTACAATGTTCACTAAATTCATATCTAAACTCGAGGACATTATTAACTTGAGAGAATTTTGTGCTTTTGCACCTTATAGTTTCCTCACAATATGACTTTGGGTTGCCGAGACGTAAATTCCTCTTCTTTAAGACTAGAATACCATAAAAAGGTATGGACTCTTGGTCAAGTATAAGGTAATAGCATAAATATGAAATATATATATAAATCACTAATATGTTTTCAACCCAATTGCTGATTATTAATATAATCATATTCAAATATATTTCCTAACCCTAGGAATAAACTTTTCTCCTACCTTTAAGGAGATATGAGTAACCAATTGTTATCAATAGTTTTGCACCCCGCTGAATGCAATATTCAGCAAACTACTGAAACATGGAAACCTCTTTCAGATGTGGGTGATCTTACATGAAAGAGGAATCTCCAGAGTGAGTTGGTTCTCTGAATGATGAATTCTATTCTAAAACAGCTTCTGAGAAAAGGGATGAAGAATAACTGAACATAAAAACCTATTTCTAAAAGATGATTCACCAAAATTATAAAAATTCAGACCTAACCACTCATAACAACTTCTCTATTGCAGTAATTCTCACAATCTCATTGGCACATATCCCATCAATAATTTGCATGAAGATCTGGAAAATAAACACAACATGCAACCTGAAACATGAAATTCTAAAACACAACCTATAACAGCAAGACATAAAAGGATTCCAATTCAAAAACACAAGTATATCAGATTGCTATTACAAAATTTGAGAAAGGAAACAAGAAGGAGAAATATGTTGCTCTATTAAAACTGGAAGAGTGTCAATCTGCTCAAACTGAGTATCAAAAGGTTTACAAGCTCCCCGAAATGAGTAAGGGCAAGAAACCGATCTGAACTACTGAGAATGGAGAGTTGAAAGACTAAATCTCTCAAAAGAACTATCAAGGAAACCCTAATCCGAGCTCATAAAAAGCTCAAGGAAAAAAGGCCTCAAACAAACTCAAAAAACTGCTTTAAAGCAGAAAAAAAGCACCAAGCTTTTATGATTACACTATCAACCCCCTAAAAATGGGAAAAATCTACTTTAAAAGCACAAAAAACACCTTATCTCTCCAAGGTAAATATGAAATCCGACCAAGAGGAAAGTCAATCAAAGATCTGCTAAAAATAGCAAGAAAACATAAAGCAGTTTATAAAACATCGCTTTTATGCTTCTGCTTTACAAGATGCAGATTTTTTTCAATTTTGTCTATTTTTGCAACTCAAAGATTTGGAAATCTTTTGCAAAAAGAAATAATCACCCTTATTCCTCCATTACAATAATTGATTTTTCCTCAAAAAATCATAAAAACATACTATAAAATGCTCTTCATATCCAAACTTCTCATTGATTTATCATAAAACCAATTAAAATGAGAAACCCTAAAAAAGGTATTAAGCACAAGGCATTCATAAATTTCTCTTAATTTCCTCTTCATTTAAAATGAAACCCTAAGACATAAACCCATACCTCTAAGGCAAAACAACAAGTCTTAAGACATCACCCTAGCATAGAACTTCGGCCCTTCATGAATATTGATTTAGACTTAGGCTTAAATAAATCATAAGGGAGACACTATGGATTCGGCCACCATTTGATATTTGACATGTGCATTTGAATGAAAATTCTGGAAACTTCATAATGCTCGAATTAGGGATTTGATCAAAATAGGGTCAAACCCTAATTATCACCATTTCGCACTCGTGACTTTGGAAGGAAAAAAACTTTTGTCTGCATGAACAATGCCGCTATGATGGTGTTGGATTCGAACCCCTGTGCACAGAAATCCTCCTCTGCTCTCCAGTTGACCGAATCTTCAGTGGGTAAGTCTTTTTTCATGGCGAAATAACTTTTCCATTTCATTATCTTGAGTATCAAAAGCCCTAAGGGTGTGGCCTGCATAAGTTTGTTTCTGACTTTCTACTTTTCCCTTTGGTTTCTTCATGCTAATATGGATTCGAGCTCGACTCCCATAGTCCACTCCATGGAAGCTCGACTTGTGCTCTGGTTTTTCTTTTCTGTGCAAGGTAAGCTAAATTTAATGGTTTTTATAACCTCTATTTTGGCCTTGAGGTCGTGGTGAACTCACTCTGATGTCTTTACTCATTGTATTTCTGTGCTTTTATCACCATGAGAACTTGGCTGCTCTTATGGGCTCGAATCCTTGGTATTTCGAAGCATTCTGGAAGTTCTGGTCGCGGCTTGAATGCTTACTTTGGACTCAAATAGGTAACTCCTCTTTGCTTTCTTTGGTCTTCCAAAAACTTAAAGAGTTTCTTCTTTAATCAGAGATTTTGGCCATGTCCAGGCCGCGCCAAAGGCGCACTATAAGGAGCATTCCTAGTGGATTTTAGGTCCAACCCAGAACATAAAATCGACCATTATGTGTATTTAAATGCATTTCTGCATATGGGTATCACAGAAAGCTAAAAGAAATTACATTTCCTTCCTCTTGTTGCTCGATTCAATGATGAGAAACTTGAATTTCACATTTTATTGCATTCCTATTACTTGGGTATTCATCGTACTTGAATTTTCTATATTTTGCAACTCGAACCCTAAAGTGAGTACTTGAGATTCAAATGTGTTTAGTTTATAAACCTGACATTATGCACTTTAAGAGGAAAAATGTACATTCATTGCATCACTGTTAAAAAACTATCACATGGCCTCGACTGTTTAGAATTTGACTAAATCTGATCCAAATACCCAGTTGTATGCTTATCTATGTTTAGTTATGGGCTTGACCCAAAATAATTGATGCTTTACTTTGTTATTCCCGTGTCTCTCAACTTTGAAATGAAGATAGTATGACACTCATGGAAATACTACATTAATTAGAACTCCATATATTACTGAAAAACAGTGATCTCCACCTGTAACATCTTTCTTAAGATATAAGAGGTTAGTAATCCCAATAATTATGCAAAATCTGGGCTTCTTTAATCATTTAGATTTCTTATCTTTGGCACGATTTTTTGCCTGTCTGTTGTGAAAAGGAGGACCCCTTAATGTATATTATCTCCATGCTCATTCATTGTACGCATAGTAGAATCTTTTGATTTTCCTTAACCACAACACAGCAACCTTGTCTTCTGCCTCAAACAGATTTAGATTAAAACATTGTAATACTGTACACATCTGTTTAAAAGATTCCTCTTGTCACTGGTTACACTTCAAGTATCATTGGCATGCCATGTTGAACTCTCATGCTTCCATGGTCTGATTTTGACAATTTTGTTTGTGCGTACTTTGCTTGGCACTTATAATTCACTGAAAACAATTGAATGCACCTCAAACTTTAATTAATGTCCTTCACTAAACTCTTGATACATGATCCAGCTTGAAGCTCCAACCCATCCAAAATGAACTGGTTGTCCTTTGCTATAGCTTTTCACTAAATGGTACCCATATTTAGATACAGTATCATTGATGCTTGCTACTATATCAAGTTACTCTCCTTTGCATATCTAAAATATTCTCCTTTCGAAAACGTTGATCTTACCATACAACAACATTGATTTCTACTTTTAGACCCTATGTAGAGGCTTAGATTGAACATTGCAACACTACGAATCACCTTTACTCACCAATTCCTATGCGTGTCTAAAATGTCAGAAGCACCATTCTGGAATGAAACTGTTAAACTAGAAGTGGCTATCATTTGTCATTTGAATGCACTGTCCGCATTTTGTGCTTTTGGGCTACATGGTACTCTTCATGCATTTTTATATTTACTACACAAACTGCTCTCAGAAACTATTCTCTTTGATGATTAAAATTTAGAACAAGACATTAAGGCATATGTATGCCTATTCACTATCCAAAAGAGAAAAGATGAATTGAAACTCACACGACATATGATTATAATCAGCACAGAAAATGAAGTAATTCAACAATTCCTGATGCAAATGCACTTAGCTAAATTCCTTAAGTGAACTAAACTCACTGTTCACCTGTAGCCTTCAGAAAGAAATGTTGATCGTTATGAATGCACAGTTGGTTTTGTTACTTGATGGATAACTCTGTTTCACTCTTTCAGTTGTATTTCACTTTGTTTGATGTATATGATGGAATATCTTTCAAAAATAACCCATTTAATGCATACGGCAGCATGTTGGGCTCTACCCTTGTGGGAGCCCATTTTACTCCACATGCTTGATCTTCGAATAATGTTCCGCTTCATGACTTTACCTATACCTGCACAAGGAAACAAACAGTGTTAGCATAAAAAATGGAACATGTTGATTATGATGTTGATACTTCTCCTTCAGCTCACTTCTTCATACTGCACTTGATTGAATTTGATTGTTTCAATGCATTGCTAATAGTATATTGTACTATTGTAGGTGCATCATATGAGTTATGTCATAGTCGGAGCCACTGACACCCCTCTTTTCCTCTTACAGGTCGACGAAGCTCGAGACGACGAGGAACACCATTCAACATCAAGCATCGATAACAAGGCAATGATGACTATGTTGTTGCTTATATGTTTTCCCTTTGCATCTTCAGTAGTGCAATGTGTTGTTAGAAATGTATTGGAACAGTTATAGTTATATCCACGCTTGTGTGGATCTTTGATTTCATTATGCTTTTCGATTGAAAAGAAAATGCATTTCATGCAATGTTGTAATACTATTCTGATTGTGAAATCAAATGAAGCCTTGTAAAAAATATGAGTTCCTTTTGAAATGAATAAAAGCATCTGAAATGCTATTTTGCACATGTACTCAATTCTGTATTTCTTTACATCCTGCAGCATCTGAAAGCCACTCTGAAACTCTATTTCTTCTTTTAAATGTATAACTATTTCGATGCATAATGAAAATAATGTGAAACAACATTCGAACATGACACTGCAATTCCACTTAATGTTAAATAACAATCAGCCAGCTCCTCCATTTGAGCTAAGGCGAAAAAATATGTAACACCAATCAAGGATGAACTATCATTATGGTTTGCATCATAACCTAACAATTTCAATATAGCACTTCAATGTAATATCATTTCCCATACTTCATGATCCATGTACGCATACATATGGTCTATAACAACCTATGTATTATACTAATACTATATGGTTATCCCATTTAGCAAACACAACCAAATAAATTCCAATATAATAGATAAATATATAGGTATCAACCATTAAGGTTTTACCAAAAATACTTCATCAAATATCATACAATTTCACCAAAATAAGAATCCATTAAAGTTCATGCAAGCAAGATCAACATCCATATAATCATATTTCCCTCAAACACTTGTATTCATACACAATATTTTATCAATATTAAAAGAGTAGAGAAGTAAAATCCGTAGGCCTAGAATTATAGATCCCAACGAAGAAACTACCTTCTAAGCTTAATTCCCACAGTCATGCTTGTTGATCCCTCTATAATCAACCTATCTCCAACCCTAGCCTCTTTTCAATCTTTCAAAACTCTCAAAAAATTACACTCTCAAAGAAATTTCTCTTTTCTCACTATTGCACTCAACAATAAATTGCACAGAAAAAATACAGCAACAAACTCTAAAAGAATGAATGAAAAGAATGAATACCAAAAGGTTAAGAGGTTGCCTCTACTTATACTAAAAGTTGAAAAAATTATTGCTATAATCAATCTCTACTATCTACCACCTTTTCTCTTCTAATTTCCACCACTTAATAGCAAAAACCAACTTCTCTTCTAAATGAGTCAACTAAGCTAATTGAAGTGAAATGTGGCTATTTAAATAGTTGAAATGCAAACACATATACAGTCCCAAAAACTTTATCCTCTTTACCAAGGTTGAGTCGCCCTCATAAGCTGCCAACTTTAGTTCTTTTACTCAATAAAATAGAGAAATGATTACCTACAAGCTAACAAATCTCATTGGGGCTTTCAATTGCTTGCCACAAGAAAACATACTCTTTCAACGGTTACCTTTTAATGCTTTTAAAATAGAATTATAATTTTTACACCACCTCCTCTATAGTGTAGCCATTTAACCAAGTCTCATGCCACTTTTCACTAATGTTCATGGCTTAAACATTCAACATACTTATTGTAGAGGAGGGGGATTGTCTGCTCAAGACCCAAGGTCATGAGAGGGGCCTAAACAATAGGTTGCCCTGATCTACCTCAAGCTAGACAAATGATTTAGAAAGGTTTAAGGTTTAAGGGGCTAAAAATGCAAGACAACTGGTCTGTCATTGTCCTTTTGCTAACTTGAATATCTCAAAGGGTCAAATGAGTCAAATCCTAGAGTTTAGTTTGCAACTTAAGCAGCTCACTGCCTGAGGATGGCAGTGTAGGACATGAGCTCCAGTGTGGTCTGCTAGTGTCTCGGTGGGGCGATGGCATCTGTACAAATAAAAATGGTAAATTATAGATAGAAACACTTGAAAATTAACTAAAATATTGACTAATGAGGTTTTATGCTATGACAAAGATGGAAAATGCAGAAATAACAACACAACAAGAAGAATAATTCAACAATACTAAGCTAGAATTTGACAAGAGAAAGGTGGTAGAAATGGACCTTTGAACTCGTGAGTTGAGGTCTTCAAGAACTTCACTTGACGAAATACCTACACACAGAAGAACAAGAAAATATTGGGGCTATGTTTAGAGGATTGCCTCAGTCAGTCTCCCGCATTGGTGTTTCCACCTCCACGGACAGCTAGATAGCAATGATTATAGAAATATGATAAAGGAGAGTATGTAGAAATAGAAATACCAAGTGATAAGAAAATTCAATATGCTACAATACCAATATGATAATGTGAAGTGAGTGAAAATGGAAAGATGTCACCTTCTCAACCACGTGCTCTCAAGGAAAATTGAGGAAGGAGCGACCTTGCAAGCTTTCCAAGGCCAACATTGTTGCAACAATGAGGAGAGTGAGCCAAAAACATAACTTGCAGCTTCAATGAAGGTGGAGATGCTTGAAGTGAGTGTAGATGTGTATCTGAGAGCAAGAGTGATCAAGTGAGTTCCAAAAGAGAGAATGAATGAAGAATAGACTAATTTTAAGAGAAGAATGGAGGTAAAAGGATCATTTGAAGTCTATCTAAGGGGTAGGAAATGTTACACTTTACGTCTAATAGAGGATTATAACACCTCTGCAGATTCCAGAGGCAAGAACCCTATCAAGACGGAAGTGTGTCATACAAATGTCAACAAGTTGCGCTAGTGTCCCAAACAGAATATCCCTCATCGACACACAAAATAGCTACCAAGTGGATAGGGAAAGATGGCAGAAATAGGGATTGCATTATCAAATTTAATTCTCTAAGGTAGGAGGTAGTGCAAATGTGGAATTTTCCTAGGGGTGCAAATTCACACCATTACATTTTTCCCCCACTTTAGCAAGCTTAAGTGTTAGTGAATACATGGTAAAGTAGAGAGAAAGCTAAGGAATGTATACCTAAACCATTGAGGAATCAAACCGCAACTTGACATACTCAGGCGCAAGAGAATGAGAGAGAGATAGCTCCACAGGTATTCAATCCTAAGGAAATTTGAAAAAAAGTGTCATAAGTGCTTAGTCTTGTGGAAGATGAAAAAAAGGATTTATAGGTGCTTAGTCCTATAGATTTGGTCCCACAGGTGCTTGGTCCCATAGAAGGTGACCAACAGGAACTACAAGTGCTCGGTCCTACAGAATGAAAATTCTTTATAGGTGCTCAGCCCTACAAAGGAGGCACCATAGGTGCTTGGTCTTGAGGGAGGCTAGATGTGAAAGGCTTCACAGAGTCTGATTGGCCCTTCCAGGTGCTCAGTCCTGAAAGGAAATCTTGATGAGGCGCTCAGTCGTCCAAGCCTGGTTGAAAAAGCAGCTTCACAGGTGCTCAATCTTGCAAAGCAACATGTTAATCTATAAAAAAAAACATGTTAGATAGAAAAAATCATACAGACAGATAGACAGTCACATCATGAAACAAGCAATTGAAGGAGAAGCTTTCAAAGGGGTCCCTCAAGAACCCTTCAAAAGAAAATGGGTCCATTTAAGGGATGCTTTGTTTGAAAAGTGCAATTTTTCACAAAAAATTCTAGCATCAAGGAATCCTTTTGAAAGATCTCTTTTGTCAAGGAATAAAAAGGAAAGAATACTCCCTCACAAGGGAAAGTTTTCAAAAAAAATCATTAGAAAAACTACTCCCTTCTTGAAGGAGAGTTTTTAGATTCTTTCTTTGTGAATTTGTTTCAAAAGAAAGGTCACATTAGGGGTCCTTGTTGAAGTAATTTTAGAAAATGAGGGATTTTTAGCAAGAGATTTGTTGGCCACTGAATACCCCTTGTTGAAAATTAGAGAAGAATGGTAACCCCCCTGTTAGGATGGAGCGTGCTAAGGCTGCAGGAATGTCATCCTAAGGAGAGAGAAGAAGGTGATGTTGTGGCTCGTGATAAATGACAGGATGTAAACATGGAATTTTTTTTGCACACACGAGGGAAAACACATAGGCACCACAACATCACAAAGAAAGCAAAGAAGAGAGAAAGATAAAGAAGGAACGAAAAATAGAGATGAAGAAATCAACAGACAAGGGGATATGATAATTTGGGTCATAACTGCTCATAGATATAGATAGATAGATATAATATATGAATGAACTATCATCAATCCCTTATTATATCAGATCATGAAGAAGGGTACATGAAAACAAAATAAAAATAAAAATTGTGTCAACATGGAAGGGAGGCCTAAATGCCCCCAACACTTTGCATCATCCCCAATTGTCAAAAATTAATGCAAAATGTTGATGCCTAAGATTACTAGGCACACATCCTTATGGGAAACTTAGTTAATGGGGGCCAATTGCGCTAAACTGAGTAACCTCTAGATTTTAAAGAAGTCAACTCTTCCATGTATTCAGGGGTGAAAAGGGAAAAGGAAGCAGATATATTAAAATAAAATATAATCTAAGACGATGCACCAAGATTTAAGTAAATAGGAACAATAAATCTTCCTTTCAGATGAGATTTGAGGGTCCGTTTAGCAATCTGCATGTCCAAAAATAATAGAAATTATAGATAAAAATTCTAATAAGTCAACCAAATAACATAATATAACTTCCATATGCATTCATTGAACGTGAAGAGTTCAAGACATGATCTGAATAGAAAATTTATATTGAAATTATAGAAGTTTACAGATAAACTACTCAATACAACAAACAACACAGTATAATGTCTTATCTATTAATTAAGAAACATAGAGGTCGAATAGATTGGCACAGTT
Organism: Sequoia sempervirens; assembly: GCA_007258455.2. NCBI lineage: Eukaryota > Viridiplantae > Streptophyta > Pinopsida > Cupressales > Cupressaceae > Sequoia > Sequoia sempervirens. Next base: position 47,716,877 of record VDFB02000009.1, read on the forward strand.
TGTGAGTATTAATACAATAATTAGAAAACAATACAAAGGCCTAGAGTCTTTCAGTGCCTTTCCCATGTATTTTTGAACCCTTCTTCGGAGAGTCAAAACAGTATATATAGATCCCTCCACCACTTGAAAGCCAATAACCGAAAAGATTCCCCAGGCATGGGCCATGCCGCTCATCACAATGATTCTCCAAAACCAATGCAATAAAAAGATTTTAAAATTTGGAATTCAATTGCCTTGAACAAAGTGCGCCCTTCTGAAAATGATGGATGTGGTCCCAGAGTGGAAGCAACAAAATTCCCATGAAGACATGTGTCTAACCGTCTGAAGAATTGGTTAGGACGCACGGTGTAGAGGCGAGGCCTCTCATTCTTTTATCCTTTCTTTGCAACCATGATCCCCATGGAGATGACATGTGGCATAGAGGTAGGGCCTCTCATTCTTCCTTCCTTCCTTTGAGATTAAAGTCCTCACGAAGATAAAACGTGGTTTAGTTTTTGCTTCAAGTGTTAGCTATGGGGTCCGCCAAAAAGGTGCCCGCGGAATGATGCAATGTGACACACATGCGGAGCTCAAAGATGAAACAAAGGAGAGAGAATCCTCAAAGGATTGCACAACTGACACGTGGCACAAGTGGATGAAAGCGCTACCAAAAGGGGCCTAGAAATATGCAACATACAAAGCGCGAACCGAGGCTATGCAAAAGAAACAAAATCAACCCAGAGGAAGCTTCAAGATTCTTAAATCCACAGCATTTGGTGACTAACAAGGGCATTTCACATGTAGAATGGCAACCCAAAAAACCCGGTTTGAAGACCAAATCCTTATTCATTGAGAAATAATTAGAGCTTTGAAAGGGCGGTCTGCGGAGGCAGCCAGTCGCCCATGAATGGCATCGATAAGGTGCACAGATTCTCTTGTGCCTCATGCAGATCGATAATTTCTTTGAAAGGAAACTCCATGGAGATCTAGATCCTGAACTCAAGCTGGAACAGAAGCCACGCTACTAGATGAATGGCACCTTCAATGTTTGTGGTTGTGGGAGGTTGATTAAATAATTTAAAAGCAAAGAGATCATGTTGCTTCTCCTCGATCCTTGTTGCAATATGCTCTGTCGTGGCCACTGAATTGTAAGAGAGAAAAAAGAGAAGGAAAACCCATCTGAGTCAAATGGGAGAATTGCATCTGCATATTATTCATATTCAGACTTAGCGAGACCAAACAAATATTATCTTGGAGGATTGTTGCATGATAACGAATGAATTCTTTCACCTTTTTGGCAGCTGACCTCCAGTCATCTATCCCTGCCTTTACCAAGTCTACATTTGTCACTGCATATAATTTTTCCAGCAATTTCTCGGCCTCAAGCACCTTCTCAACAATAAATTGTGGAACCTGTTGAATTGTACCATGCACTTCCCTACTTAAATTTACCACGTCTGCCATGAATTGGAGTGTCAGTTGTAGGGACAAACAAAAAGACTTAACCTTCTCCCAATAGGAGACATATAAAATTGTTGAGCCACCAAAAGGAGATCCATTTGAGGAACAAAGGACTGGGAGGGAATTTTAAAAAGGTTTATCTCAACCTCCTTTGACCCAATTTCTTCCATCAGCTCATTAGTTTTCTTGTCTGATGCGATGAGTCATTCTTGTAGAGTTGTTAACTCTATATCTCTACTTCTCAACAACTCCTCTGCTTGACCTCGAGTTCCGCATTCCTTTTCCAGGGAGACCTTCATTTCTCCGATCTCATTTTCAAATTGAACCCATTGGTTTTGAAGCTCCTGATTCTTTTCCTGGGCTTCCTTCTCTGCCTGAGCCAGCCACTTCTGAAGCTCTTGATTCTTCAGTTGTATATTAGCAACCAGGTTTGGATCTTGGGACTAGAACTTTGCAAGTTCCTCCTAGAGCTTGGAATTTTATGCTTTCACTTGTTGAGACAAGCGTGCAATTTCAGTGCCCTTAGCCTTTTCCTTCTTCTGTAGGATCTATACTCTTTATTTAACATTCTTGAGCTCTTCTTCCCTCTTCTTCAGTTGACAACTATGCTTCAAAAAGTCCATAGTCACAACCCTTTGAGTTTCCTCCATCAGCTCAACTTTGTCTTGTGGCTGGGTTGAGTGTAGATCAATCCCTATAGCATGGATTGTATAATCCTCGAGTTGCATCTGCCCTTGAGGTTTGATGATGTTGGGTGACATCGTTGAAAATTTTATTGATCCTTGAACCTCATTAAAGAGGGTCTACATGAGTGGCTCGACAGGTTTTGTGGCATCCTTTTCTTTTCTTTTTTGGACTCTCCTAGCCTGTGTTGTCTTAGTCATGGTATTTTGCGCAAAAAATTATATTGGTGATCTAATCTACTCACTGAAAAAGAGTGTGCTTGGAGAAAGAGAAAAATTGAATAAAATCATCGTGGATTCAAATAATGTCCGCTTTGGTAGAGTTACCATCAATGGGGTGAAAGGGGGAATGCCCTATTAGGTTCTGGTTGGGGAAGCAACGGAAGGACTCATAATGGGTGGTGGTGGTAGTGGAGATGTAGAGGTCACCATCTGGGCAGGTTGAGTCAAATTCAATGCAGTGGAAGGAAAAGGGTTTGCAATAGTGGGTTCAAATTGGGGCTAGACAAAAAATCGGGAAGACCACGGGGGAGTAAAATTTACCCAACCCATTGGAGAGAAGGAAGATTAAAAGGAACCTCCCACGAGCGCAAAAGCATAGAATGATAGGATGACACTCAAAGTAATTGGAGACATAGACACAATAGGGTTAACCAAAGATTGAGAAGTGAGAAGAGAGGGAGAGAAAGATACCTGAGTTGCAGTAGGCTCTAATCCTTGGTTCATTGCAAGTACTTGCGAGCTTTCTCCTAGAGTGGCATCAGTGCACAACCTCTTCTCGGGTGGATAATTTTCCACCTCTATGACCTCCTAAGATTGTTGGGTTGCCTTGGGTCCCCTTGTATCCCATGTATGTGGTAACGTTACTGCCACATGGGATGTAGTTATTTGCATGCTCAGTGGGGTTTCGTTGGGTTGTTCCACTACTTCTCCACATCCCTATATTTGGGCCTTCTTTGCCTCTCTTTCACTGAATATTGTAGTTTCCTCCTCCCGATCCATTTCCTCATTATCCTCGACATCAGTGTCATCATGCTCCCTATTCCATAGATCATCAAATCTGGCATCCATATCTAGCTCCTGGAACTTACCATCAAGACATTTGGTCTCCTACCAATATTTCCAGAAGTGAGCAATCTTATCCTCACTCCATTGGTAGTTCTTGGCCAATTGATTATAAAGGGTGGCTCCAATTTTTCACTTGCCACTAGCTTTGGCCAAAGGGAAATAAAAATAAAGCCATGGTAGTCTCTGGTCATTAGTGGGAACATAGGCCAGGTCTACAAGGATATTTCGGTCCCCTAACTGTGGACTCTGTCGAGTCTCCCTATAAGGCCAGGAGCTATGAGTCACTTTAACATTCAGATCCGCTAAGTCATCATCAGGATTATATTCCCATTTCTCATAGATCCATACTAGCCCCAGATGAGAAAGCTTCACTATTAGCAAACCTTGTGTCTGCTTCTTTTCCATTATTACCATACCAAAGCTTAAGAGGCACTTGCAAAATTCTTTCTTATTCTTTCCCCCACAAAACATGAGGTCTATAATTGTCAGTTGCCTAAATACCTAAAGGGCCAACACCTTGTTTGTGACACAAACCAGTAGTTAGAATAGTTCCTTAGTAAAACCATGCAACCCGAAAAATGAAAAATCCTCTCTGAGGAACCAATCATAGGGAGGGACAAAATTTCTCATCCATCCTACTTGCTCGATAGAGAAACAATAACATCCAACTTCACCCTCCTTATTAAAATCTTGCAATATCGTAGTTAGGAAAGACTTAGAAAATGCATAATAATCATGGGTCACAAAAAGGAGATGGGTCCACACAAAAATCGAATTCCTCACCCCACATTCATCAAAGATAGACAAACCCATCTATTTTTTAAAGAAATCAGGGTTTTGGTGTAAAAACATGTGAGCAAGAAAAGAAGAAAACCTGAATCTATACTGTGTGTGATACTCTTTGAATTGGTTTAGCAGTCCCCACGCTGAGGTTTTCCAACCTCATTTGACGCTGAATGGAGAAGATTGCAATGGACTACCATGTAAGGAATTTCAATCGTTCATCATTTTTTGGCTTTGAGATGTGCCCATCTCTGTTTGCTCCTCAATGGTTTTGATTTCTAGCGATGCAATGCAAGACATTTGCATTCATCTTGGCCATCTACAGAAATCAGTATGTCACCATATGAAAACAAAGTGACAATGCGTGTGTATCTTATCCTTCAGTGATGGTCTACCCTTTTTCTGAACTTCAATGCTAATTAACTACTTAGCTACTCCTTTCCACTTGCTATGAGATACTCATCTTCAATATACTTTCAATTTGGGTTATCTGTAGAACTCATCGAATTTCAAATCAGAGGACAAGTATATAAACTCTCAAATTTGTGTTGTGTTGTTTCTCAGTCAGTTCCTTTGAAGCAATATCTTCCTTGCCTTTGGTTCAAAGATTTCCTCGGCGGTTGTCTTCATCTTCTTTACAGGTATGTAATACTCTTTCCTTCGCTGTAAATTTTGTAGTATTTCCATAACAAGTTCCACTACTATACTCTCATAGCTTTGGGCTTCATGGATTTACCAGAAGCAGCTATAAATTCTTTCTTATACGTAATTTTGGCTAGGATTTTCCCATTCTTTGTATGTTTTGTGATAAAATACTTATGGAGGCCATGGATAATTTACAGAGCTCCAAAAAAATAGGGTTTCAAAGGTCCTCCTCCTTGCTTCATGATTGGCAATACAAAAATCCTGATGACGCCTATTCCAGAAAATCTACAAAACTCAAATCTCAAGTATATTCATAATCTTGATTTGAAAGCTGATGAGTTTTGCTTTATATCCTTAGGCATGATGGTAACTCTCTTGGCGTGGATGGCACACAAGTTTGTGTCCTCAAAGAGACCCACCAGGTACGCCTTTGTTTCCTCTTGCAACGTCCACACGGTTGAGCTCTAGAAGCACAGATCCATTTTCAAATCCTGTGCAATCTCTCTAACGAGCCTCTGGAATGGAAGCTTCCTTATGAGAAACTATGTGCTCTTCTAGTATTTACAGATCTCCCAAAGAGCAATAGTGTTGGGCCTCAAGTGATGAGGCTTCTTTACTCCGCCTATAGCAGGGGCACTCCTTCTTGCCGCCTTGGTTTCCACCTTTGCTATAGTTATATTCTTCTCAGCATTTTTCAGCTAAATTTATTTTGAAAATTACTCCATTGGTCTATTAAACTTGTCTAAATATTTTCTTTATTTTTTCATTTTGTAGAGAATTTTTGTTAAATGTGTTGAACTTTTGCACGACATCCATTTTAGGCTTTAGAAACTATTAAGAAAGACTAAAGGATTCGGTTAAGTTTAAAGTGTTAACTAGCCTGGTATATTCACGGGCAGATTTATCCAAATATTATCAATTCATGGGAGAATTTACCCAAAATTGATTAGAAATGGACTCATTAGGAAATTATAAGAAAAAATTAAAGGTTGGTTAAGGTTAAATTGTTAGGTAGCTTGGTAAATTTAGGGGAGAATTTAGGCCACAAATAAAAGCCAACATGGAGAAGACATCTTGCATGTCTAAGTTGAAAACACTGTGCCCAACCAGAAACTATGGTGGGCGCTTATCTTCCTTGGACCTTTTTGTTTCTTGATTATAAAAACTTAGAGCATGGGTTTTGGTTCTCCAGAAGTTTTCCGAGCTACCTATAGTGAATCTCTCTAGCACTTCTAACCCTTTCCTTATAGGGATACATAGCATATCCCTAATAGCTTCAACTCTAATTACTACCCTCAAGATCTAGCCTTCTATGACTCCCATATCCGGATTGAAATTTTGGACACATTCATGAACCAGTTTTGGGAAGTGATGTACTAAGGGAACCATATACTGTGGAAAACCACATAACCACAACTTGTATGCCAAAGAGTATTGGCTATTAGCCTCGGCCTTCTTCATTCTTTTGCAGGTTGCCTCCCTAAGACTCTTAGGGTTGGTTTTGAGCTCAGGGTCATAAATATTATCCTATTCTTCCGCTATCTGGACCTTGTTCATGTGGGCAGTCTTTTGCACGACCTATGTGTGAGGCCATTTGTACTTTTCCAACATCCCTGGCATGGCATAAGAGATGTTACTGAAAACATGGGCCATTGGTACCGTTAAGAAGGCGTTAGATAAGCTTCCAACTGCCTCTTCTTGTGCTGCCATCTCAGGATTCTGCTATGTCCCAAGATTTTGTGCCATCCAGAGATTTCGTAGACTTTTGCAAACATTTAACCTCCTTACAATTCACATTTAGACTCTTTTTTAGTGAATTGTATAATCAATGCTCCTCACATTTCTCTTCCTTTGTATGCAACTTTATCCTTTTCTTATTCAGGAGTTGGAAACAATAGTTGTTTCTAGTAATAAATTTGGCACGTATCCATAACTCTTTCATTCATTTAAAATGAATTCCTACTCTTTTGAAAAGACAATAATTCATAATGCCGATTAGCCATCATGTCTTATGGTGCCATCTCTTGGGAAATTGAGCCACAAATTGAAGGCGTACGAAACCTTTTGCATGCTTTTTCACTTAATAACTTTAGAAGAATGATTAAGAAAAAGGGTGTAATAATTGCACAAAAGATTTGAGTTTATCTTTGGAGACTAAAAAGCATCCACAACTTGACACTTAGCACTCGACTGTGCAGACTACCACTTGCACTTGTCACAAGTTTTATTTGCTTAATTACCCCATCTTAATTCACACGTAGCACACGCAACCTAGTGGGATTTTTGAGTTTGCACCTCGACCAACATCATGTTTATCGCACACATTGTACCTTAGCTACCTCTATAAATAGACCTAAGGATAACCAAAAAATTCATACTTGGTAATTGGGCTTATTGATAGAGGCAATGGATACTCCCATTAGGTTAACTAGCAATAGGTCTCAGGCAACTTTCCTAGGAGAAATTTCTAGTAGGTGTTTGAAGCGTATGCCAAAGAATAAGCATTCTTTGGCTATAATTGCAATGAAATGGGTGTTGGGAAAGGACTGTATAGAATATGAGGACAAGTATCGATTGAACATTGATATTTGTTCTCATTTTGTTGCATATTTGCTTGATATTCAAGTACCGAAGATGATGATACTAAGGCTTACCATGGGGATTTTTCCCAAGCGCTATCTCAAAGGCCTCGGGGAAATTGTAAAAAATGTCGTGTATGGCCTTGGTATCCCAACAACAAGTGATCTCTATCATCATATTGAAGAGGATGCAGTGGTGCCTTGGGTGCCATTTCTGAGTAGATTTCACATGATGACCATTGGGGAACATTGGCAGAGGGTGTCTCGTGCCTGCTACTTCTTGCTAAGGTGCTACATGTTATCACCTAAAAATGCACCCTATGCAAAGTTGTAAACTGAGCTTTCTAGTGAAACATTGGATCACTCTGAGGCTATGGGTCACCTGAGATTGGAGTGAAGCTCCGGAGAAGGCCAGCTTCCTTTGTGTTATCACCTAAACTACTAATTCTTTGATGGTAAAGGGAGAAGGAAAATTCATAAAAATGGAACTAAACTTATGGTGATACACTGTATTAATAAGAAATCATGAAACAGACACAGGAAGAACATACACTTGAAAGCCTAATTGCTATTCTCAGAGCAACTTCTTTCAGATTTAATGCTTTAGTACTAACAGGTTCGGTCTACATACATACCTTTGGATGGAAAGATTAATTTCACAACCTTAAGACATAAGTGCAGAATTATAAAACACAGTTAAAGACTTGCATGTTCAAAAGAAAGATACAAAAATGAGAATCAATACAAACATGAACACAAACTTCCAAGGTAAACTCTGTGTTGTATTCAGGATTCCAGTTGAGTTACAGAAAAACATACAGCAATTGAGGAAGGATTGATTAAAAATCACTAACTCTTCAAAGTGTATAATCAGAACTGTTTACAAAAAGGAAAAAAATGCCTTAAATATCAAAGTGTGTCAGCCCCTTAGGGCTTACAAAATATCAGGGCCCCAAAAAAAAACTACCCCTTAGATTTTTTATTGAATTTCAAGCTGCACCCTGCATGTCCATGTCGGTGTCCAAGATTTCCTTCAAGGGACTCCCTTCTTGAACATTTTGCAACCACCGCAATTCACTTTTGTTCCTCATGTCGATCTTCGAACCTCCCTGTCGAGCGTCTCAAATGCTTCTGAGCTCAGAACAGATACACGTTTCTTTTCATTCCATTGATGTTCTTCAGACTGCCACAGCTCTCTTTTAGATCCCTCTGGTTGGTTGAGTGAACTCCATGCAGATTCTTCAGGCGGTCAAAACTCCTTTGATCAGAATCGCATCTTGGTGAGACACTGGAAGTGTCTCACCGATGCGATTATGTGTCTCTGCAGCTATCGGCATATCATAGAACAGTGGGTGAGAACTCATAACGAGCCACCAAAGTTATATCGAAGTCAGCTTTGTCATCGCCCAGAACATCGGCAAGACACTACCGAGTCGGCGAGACCACATGGCGAGCTCATTTCATTTACCCTGAGCTCACTCTTCTCCTCCTGGCTCAAGCTCCTTCGGCTTTCGATGAGACCTTACCGAGTCGGCAAGACCTCATCCCGATGGCTTCAACTCATGGCGATGAGCTACTTTCTCTTTGGTCGGGGAGACATTGCTGGTCGCTGAGACTTGATAGCGAATTCCTCCTATCTGCCTGAGCTCTCCTCTATTCGTTGAGACTTTGGCCTGTCGGCCAGACATCATGCCGAATTTCCTTCCCTTTGGCGAACTCCTTTCATTTCGGGAGGCTTCACTGGTAGGTGAGACCCTTTCCAATGATGCTTCCTATGTCACCAAGACCCACCAGTGTCACCAAGACCTTTTGGCAAGCTCCCTCTCTTTCGTCGAGATTTCCTTGTCTTTCGTCGTGACTCTCACCGATCAGGAGGACATCTCCCCGAGCTCCTTTATCTTCAGCGAGACCACTGGCCTTCGGCAAGACCTTGCACCAAGCTTCAAATCTTTTGGCGAGCCCATCTTGTTATCGACAAGACCCTTTGATATCGACGAGACATCTTGCCAATCTTCATTCCTTATACCGAAGCCACGCCCCTTCGGTGAGACTTCAGTTGGTCGCCAGGACCTTTTGGCAAATGCTTTTCCTTTCGGCGAGTTCCTTTTCTTATCGGGGAGACAACATTACTTTGGCAAGACCTCTTGCCAAAGTCCTTTTCTCAGCGAGGCCTTTTTGTTGTTGGCGAGACTCCCGCTGAAGGCAACCACATTGAGACCACCTTTTCTTCTTTCAGCAAGACCATCTTCACTCGCCGAGACCACATGTTGATCCCTTCGCCCTTTGCCGAGCTCTGATGTCGGTGAGACATGATGAGTCAGGGAGACCCTATCTTTAGTGACGTCGCTTTCCTGTCGGGGAGACATAACCTTTTTGCTATGACCCTTCACCGAAGCCTTAAACTCCTACCGATATGTTCCATTCAACCTCTGATCGGTGAGACAAAGCAATTTTGCTGTGACCACATACCGACGGTATAACTTATGCCGATATAATCTTTTTCTATCACCGAAACAAAAGAAAATGTCACGCCGATAGATGCCTAGAGATGGATCCTAATCGCTATGACATCAAATAAGTCTTGCCGATATGATCTTTCCTTCGATAGTCGGCAAGACACAAAGTGCTCAATGAAACAACATGCCAATAGGGATTACCTACGCCGATGAAGCACCTCATGAGTTAGTCAGTGAGACCCGACTCATTCGGTAAGACCTCTCAGTGGTGAACACAACTCATGCCGATAGATCTTTCCACTATCACCAAGACCATGTGACTGTCATGCCGAAAGCTGCCTGTATGTAAAAACAAATCGTTATGACATCATAAATGTCTTGCCGATAGGCAACACAGACATTTCAAAAATGGATCGGGGGAACCCTGTCATTCTCACGCTAATATGTTCCCTAGTTTGAAGCATTCAGACCTAATGGAACCCCTATCACATGATATTCTGCCTGATTGAGCCTGAGGGTAAAAATTAGGTAATACTACAATGTCGATATTTTCTACGATGTGGAGTGGTATACGGATTTCAAAAACCTAGTGCATCCTCCTCCACTTGTTGTTGTTGTCAAAGCTCCTACCATTCTTGTTGAATTTGTTGCTCCTACTGATGATGAAGCTCCTACTGATGATGTTTCTCCTGTTGAATGAATGAAATTTTTTCTCCTCTCTTTTTTGTATATATACTTCAAAAATATTCTTAATATATGTATGCTTGAAAATCTTAGCCTAAGAGCCATTTTGAATTATAATATCCCAAAGTAAATATTACCATATAATGAATATATAGCTTTTTTTTCAAGTTTATGTCTCCATTTCTTTTCGCTTCTTTCATGCTTAAAGGGTTCCACTAAATAAATACTTGGCCAAACAAAACACACAAAAAATAATTATATATTTACATATTTACACTGTTAAATGGTTGATAAAGATAATTAAAAAGTTTGAGGTGAATTTCATTGACAGGTTTTCCCAATGCTTCTTTTTCCATATTCTCTAATTTGAATGCATTATGTTTCTTGCATTTAATGATGTGGAAAGGACCCTCCCACAGACTATCAAATTTTCCATGTTGGCCAAGCTTTGCGGCTCTCTTATTGAATTTGAGCACCAAATCTCTGCACTTAAGACCTTGGTCAGAGGTTTTCTTGTCAAACCATTTCTTAACCACCTATTGACCATTACCCATGGTTGTTAGAGCATTTTCCCTTTTCTCCTGTACCTCTAATAGTTCAGCTAATCGGAACTCCATGGCTCCATTTTTTTCTACCTCCGGAGACTTAAGCAGTTGTAGTGTGGGAATTTCCATAAAGACGGACAATAGTGCTTCCTTCTCGTATACTAGCTCATATGGTGAATTCTTTAAGACTTGCTTGGAGTTATGCAATCCACCCATAGTGTTGCTTTGAGGTTCTTACGCCAGTCCCTCTAGTGTTTTGACCCTATTCTTTTGATGAGTCAGACTAAATTTTTATTAGTCGATTCGGCCAGACCATTTCCCTATGGGTAATAATTTGAAGATGTCTTTAGGAATATACCATGCTTAAGTGCAAATTGACATACCTTCAAACCTAGGAAGGCTTTTGCATTGTTAGAGATGATGGTCTTGGGTGGGCCGAACCTTGTCACTAATTCTTTGAGAAAGTTCACAATCTCCACCTTAGTTGCATTCTTTAGGGGCATGGCCTCAGTCCATCTGGTAAAATAATTTGTGGCTGTAAGGATCCATTTATGTCTAGCACTAGAGGTGGGATTAATCATCCTGATGAAATCAAACCTGCACTACGCTAAGGGTTCCTCAACCACTATAAGATTTAGAGGCATTTTTGAGTTCTTCCTCCTTCCTATGAAGAATTGGAATTCCTTGCAAGTTTTAACCAAAGAGTGTGAATCATTGAAAAATGTAGGTCAGAAATACCCCGTACATATAATTTTAATGACAGTGGTCTTTACATAGAGATGTCCACCCACAGGACTGCTATGGAATATGTCCAGAATTTTTTGTGTCTGCTCTTGGATGACGCATCGCAGAAGAAAACCATTGAAATTCCTCTTGCAGAGAACCCCTTCAATAAGCACATACCCAATGTTCTGTAACCTATAAAACCTCTTCTTCTGAGAAGGGAGGCCTGTCGAATATTTCCCAGTCTGCATGAATCTCATTCGGTCTGCCAACCAATAGCCTTCAGACTCATATTCATTAAGTAGAACTAGCTCGGGTTGTTCCTCCTCAGCTGCTACTTCTTCATCACATGCCAAATACTCACATAATCCTCTCCCCCACACAATCTTTGTGGGTCTGACCTCAATGTCATATTCAAGGATCTTGGTTATCCAGTTGGCCCTTTTTTGGTGATTTATCCCTCCATTATGTACTCATGCACACTAGAATGTGCTACATATACAACCACCTTGTTGCAAGCTATGAGGTGTCAAAATTTTTTGAGTCCCTTAACAATGGTGAATACCTGCCTCTCAACGAAGTTGTACTTCATCTCATAGTCTTTTAAGGTCCAGAAGTGAAAGGCTATTGGATATTCTCCCTTTCCTTCATCATCCTTTTGGTTCAAAATAGTAGTGATGCTAGATTTTCTATTGAATACATATATTATAAAGTCCTTTGACAAGTCTAGGTTCACCAACATAGGAGTTGAGGAAATAGCCTCCTTAACCTTATCAAAGGCTTCTCTAGCCTTTTTTGTCCATTTAAACAACTGTTCCTTCTTGAGCATCAGGGTGATTGGTCTAATTAAACTTGCAAAATCTGAAATGAATTCGCTTACAAAATTTACCTTCCCCAAGAAGGATTGAACTCCCTTTTTCTTGACTAGTAGGGGTAGTTCCTTGATTTCCTTCACCCAATCTAGATCAATAGCAACCCCATCTTTGGACACTACATCCCCTAATAATTTTCCTTGAGGGACTCCAAAAACACATTTTTTTGGGTTCAAGGATATCCCAAACTCCTAGAAATTTTTAAAAACCATTTCAAGATGATCAAAATGATTATCTTTTGACTTAGAGAATACAATAAGATCATCCAAGTATATCAAGATGATCTTATTAATCAGTTCTATAGAGGCAATGTTCATTGCTCCCTAGAAGGTGGCTCTTGCATTTGAGAGGCCGAAGGGAATTTTCACATAGGCAAACATTCCCCACTTACTAGTGAACATTTTTTGTGTCTATCCTCCTATTTGACCCAAATCTAGTTATAACTGGAGAAGTCATCCAATAAAGAAAACATTTTCGAGCCAACCACTATTTGAAAAATTGATTCCATGGAAAGAAATGGGTAGTGGTCCTTCAGGGATGCCCTATTCAGATCCCAAAAATCAACACAGAGGCAGATGTCCCCATTTTTCTTTCAAACCGGAACCAGCTTGGACACCCATGTACTATGCTTGATTGAAAAGACAATCTGAGAGTGGATTAGCTTCCTCAATTCTTGCGCCATTAGTGCCTCAATCTTTGGGTTAACTAGCCTTTGCTTATTGCGAACATGTTTTTCTCCTTCCATCAATTCTATGGTATGTTGGATGATTTTAGGATCATATCCCTTGAGGTCATCGTATGACCAGGCTACTACTCCTTTATATTTTTCACAAAAATGCATGAGCCTGTCTTTATCATGTTGCAGAACATATTTCCCGACCCTAAGCTTCCTTCCATCTTTGACCTAAAGATCTGCATAGTTGCCCTTGTCCCACTACAAACTTCCTCTTGTCATTTCTTGCATCATCACAATCGAATAGACTTTTGAGAGTGACAAGTCCTTTTAGAAGCTTGTTGGACCTCAGCTGAATAATTTTCCCTTCATAAGCTTCTGCAATTTTTGGTTGGAGTTGATCGATGAACTCTCTGGAGTGCTAAATAAATGAGGCAATTTGTTCATCACTTTCAAATACTTGCCAACATTGGTCATTGTTTGGGATTACAGGTTAGACAATCACTCGCACATTCTTTATGTTCTTAATTAAGTTAGAAAGAGGTTTGAATTGAGATCCTATCATCGCCATGAGATCTACAGCTACATTTTTCTCTCTGGGCACTGTCTTGATATTGAAAGCTTCAAAGCTTTCAATTAGGTCCTAGACTCTATGTCTATAAGATCGCATGCAAACATTCTTTGTTGCGGAGATACCTCAAACTTGATTGACTATTAGCTCAGAGTCTCCAAACACCCATCCACTTTATAAGGCTTAGACCTTGCACCAGGCCTTCATATTTAGCTTCATTGTTTGAACAGGAAAATTGGAAGTGAAGAGATCTAAGTGTCTTTTCATTAGATGGGGATGTCAAACATATCCCGGCTCCTGCACCAACTTTACATCTTGCTCCATCAAAATGCAACGTCCATAGCTCTGAGGCTTGACCACCCTCAAAATCCTTCATCACCTTTAGAATTACTTTATCTTCATCATAGATGACATAAGTTCCCAATCCATTGGCATGATAATTTTTGAAAGGATCAATGTTTATAAATTCACTCAAGAGGACCTCTTCTTCATCAATTTGGTCTTCGGTCACCATCTCATCCTCTAGTAAGTCAATACAGTACATCTCATCTTTGGTGATAGAGGTATGAGTAGCCTCAAAATTTATCATGGCTTCATCTGCTACATGTTTCGAATGCAAAGGTTTAGAAACTATCTTCATCTTAGCTCCATACTTGGTCCTAAGAATTAAGTGTGACCAATCTAAGGAAAGATACCTGCCTATCTTGGCAGTGAACTCTCAGGATAAGCAAAGACCAAACATGGGAGGGACGTCAACAATCACGATATCTTGTGGGACTGTGATACTAGGGCAGGAGAATAGAGTCAAGGGGAGGTTCTTGATGACACCTATAGTTTCAACCTTATTCCCATCAAGCTTCATAACCCCTCTATTTAAAGGTTCATAGCTAAGTCCTAAGGCTTCAACTATTTGCTTGGGCATGACTGTGATACTAGCACCAGAGTCAATCATAGAATTATGCAACAATTTCTTACCCATAATGAGAATCAAGAAAAAGGGTTTTAGTTTCAGTTTACCTCTACTTTCGATAGAAGCTTCCTCTCCATTGTTTGTGAGGACTTTGGCCTGAGACGATGAATCAATGGCCTTTCCTTTGGATGGTTGCTTTGTTGGCTCTATGCTTGCATCTTCTAGTAGGGCCTTCTATAACAACGAATTTTGCTCTGGAATAGCTAAGATATCCCAAAGAGATACATTAGTAGAGGCTTTCTTCAACTATTCCACCATATTGAATGCTGGTAGATTCAAAGACTTCTGCTCCTTAGACCTTGTTATAACAATCTCCTTGCATGGCTGAGATTCTTGTGCAATTGTGGAGGTACTAGGAGCTTGGTCGAGAACACTTTTGGATTGTTGAGCGACTGGTTCACCCGTGAATCTCCTCTTTGAGCAAGTGTTATAATCTGATTGCACTTGTGGGGCCTTTGATGTGGAAACATCATTTGCAAACACCACCTCTTCTTCTTCCATCCATGAGAAGAGTGTGTGAAAGGTAGCTATATTTGTTTCTTGCTCCAAAGACATTCCTTGCATTTGATCAGTGAGTACCGCATTTTCCATTTGTGGAGAGACATATGTATAACCTCCTGAATGTGGTGTGGCACCTTGATTGTGTTGTTTTGCCACTCTTTATTGTAAATTTCCACGTGGATAATTTTGGGGCATATGTGCTTCATTGCAAGGGAAGCACCAAGGATTGGTATCATCAACAAGATTATTTTTCCCCACTACCAACTCTCTACTTGATCTTGGGTGAACATTTTGTAGTGGAGTAGGCACCAGCACTATCTGATTATTTGTTTGAGTCTGTGGATTCGTGCACGCACTTCCTTGGAACTGATTTTGTTGATAGGAAGATCTTTCACCTTGGTAATTTTGGTAAGCTGGCTTTGGAGGCATGGATTGTTGCCGCTTGATACTAGTTATTTCATTTGAGAAGTTTCACAACAAATCCTTGATGTTTCTCATCTCATATTTTGAAGAGTTAGATGTAGAAGCAGTGTTTTGCAATGCGCTCAGGTATGCATAAATAGATTGGGGGGAACAGATGTACTGGTAGAAGCTATCTCCTAGGCGGGGGCTGACAACTCTGTAAATATAGGCATAGCAGGCCAAGGCACTAAATTTTTGGCATCGATCAAATTATTCTTTTCCTTAATGAAAATGTTATACACATCCAAAAAAGTGTTCCCACCAAGGGACTGGATCATCACAGAAATATCAACATTGAGAGATTTTAGATAGAACATAAATGCCAAATTGGCAGGTGGGCGGATAGCAATCTAGATCCTTTTCCAAGTCATATGAAACTCAGCATTGAAGTCATTCATGGCCTCTTCAGGGGCCTGCTTTTATGGTCACCAACTGCTAGGATAGGGAAGACTGATCTACATTGTTTGAAAACCGCTCGTAAAAAGGATCTCTGAGCTGATCCTAGGTGTTGATAGGATTAGCCTCCAAAGTGCGATACCAATCTAGTGCCTTTCCTTTGAAAGAGGCTACAAGCAATCTCAATGCTACATTTTGATCAACTACACCATGCACCAAACATGTCTACCACATCTTGCAAATGATTGGATTATTGAAATGTGGTGACTAATCATGCTATATTGTACACCCGACATGTATCCTCGCCGGGGTCTGAGGCCAGGTTGGTCCCTAGGCGGGGATTTGGGGGTGGCAACCCTTGAAAAGCGGGGGTTCAGGGGCGGCAGCCCTCGAGAAAAAAAAATTCCCTTTTTTTCACGTCGTCACTGAAAAAGGAAAAATCATCAAAAAAGAAAAAAAATGACTTTGTAAAAACCCTAATCCTGGAAGCTTCCAAAAAGCTTGTTATAAGGGGTTGGGATGGGGGTTACAGGATGTAGAAAAAGGTGATTATTTGTGAGATTGTAATATGTTTTGCACTAGATAATAAAATCATTGGATGGTTGCAGTTTTGTGGATGTAGCCCGGATTAGGTGAACCACATTAAATTCTTTGTGTTGTCTTTTTTCTACAATAATTTTGTGTTTTATTTCTCTATTTTATTCATCAAATATGCATTTAACTGTTAGATATATGCCTTCTAACCCTAACACGAATGGTGTTTTTGAGCCTTCTCCAATGAATTTTGGTAAATCTTTTAAAGAAAATGTTGGGATAGGTTCCTAAACAACCGGTGCTACTAGTGCTATTAGAGGGCTTCCAGCATCCCATGCTACAAAATTTTTGTTAGCCATTGGTAACGAGACCGGTGGAGGGGTTGAGGCATTCACTGGACGGGCTCTTGCTTGTACTGTTACTAGCGGTGGCACTAGCAAGCTATGGTTTTTCATTGTCTGGGATCTAGTAATAGGTCTATGGCTCATACACCCACTTTGAATTTAGATACATTCAAACAAGGTCCCACTAGGCGTTCCAGAAAAAGAATTGTTGATGCCTAAAATTACAAGGCACATAGCCTTATGGGAAACTCGGTTAATGGGGGGACCAATTATGCTAAACTAAGTAACCTTCGGGTTTTAAAGAAGTCGACTCTTCCATGTATTTGGGGGTGAAAAGGGAAAAGGAAGTAGATATATTAAAATAAAATGTAATCTAAGGCAATGCACCAAGATTTAAGTAAATAGGCACAAGAAATCTTCCTTTCAAATAAGATTTAAGGGCCCGTTTAGCAATCTGCATGTCTGAAAATAATAGAAATCATAGCTAAAAATCCTCAGAAGTCAACCAAATAACATAATATAACTTCCATATGCATTCAATGAACATGAAGAGTTCAAGACATGATCTAAACAACAAATTTATATTGAAATTATAGAAGTTTGTAGATAAACTACTCAGTACAACAAACAACATAGTATAATGTCTTATCTATTAATTAAGAAACAAAGAGGCTGAACAGATTAGCACAGTTTGTGAGTCTTAATACAATAATCAGAAAACAATACAAAGGCCTAGAGTCTTTCAATGATTTTCCTATGTATTTTTGAACCCTTCTTCAGACAGTCAAAACAGTATATATAGATCCCTCCATCGCTTGAAAGCCAATAATCGAAAAGATTCCCCAAGCACAGGCCATGCTACCCGTCGCAATGATTCTCCAAAACTGATGCAATAGAAAGATTTTGAAATGTGGCATTCAGTTGCCTCGAAAAAAGTGTGCCCTTCTCCAAATGATGGATGTGGTCCTAGAGTGGAAGCAATGAAATTCCCATGAAGACATGTGTCTAATTTTCTGAAGAATCGGTTAGGACACGTGGCATAGAGGCGGGGCCTCTCATTCTTTTATCCTTTCTTTGCAACCATGATCCCTACAGAGATGACATGTGGCACAAAGGCGAGGCCTCTCATTCTTCCTTCCTTCCTTTGAGATTGAAGTCCCCATGGAGATGACACGTGGCATAGTTTTTGCTTCAAGTGTTAACTATGGGGTCTACCAAAAAGGTGTATGTGGAATGATGCAATATGTCACATGGGCGGAGCTCAAAGATGAAACAAAGGAGAGAGAATCCTCAAAGGTGCGAGAATTTGACATGTGGCAAAGGTGGATGAAAGTGCTACCAAAAGGGACTTGGAAATATGCAACGTACAAAGCGTTGGTCGAGGCTATGTAAAACCAAAAAAATCAACCTGGAGGGAGCTTCAAGGATTATTACATCCACACACAACAAATAGAAGAATGATGGAACATATAGAAGAATTTTTATAACACAAAACACTCTTGTATCCAAGCACCTACAATGGTGACAAGGGTTCTTTGGGATCACATAAAAAAAGCATGGTGGAAACACAATACACACATAAACCTAATCTATAGGTAAAGAAGAGGTGCTCCCCTAGTCCTCATCAACCAAGAGGTCGATGTTCTCCCAATCTAGATCATTGTAAGGGGAAGGCATACGAGCCTGCAAGGGTGGGATAGCAAGAGGTGCACCCTCTGACTCTCCTATGACAAGAACTAAGGAAGAAGGCCCCTCAAGGTCTTATTCACTCAACTCCTATGAGGTGAAAGTCACTGATCTTGCAAAGATCGCTAACAGAGTTATTACATCATCCACCAAGTTGAACATGCACTTGACAGGAGTGTCGTGTCAACTAGGCGAGCAAAGAAGGACGCAACCGAGATCCATTTCCAACCTCAATGAAAGAATCAAGGGCAGTGACAAACATGGGGGACATAGGGGCTGCCTCCATCACTAGGATGACACAAGATAAAGCAAAACCCTCTCTCGAAGAAGGCAATCCCTTCTTTTGACCTCCATTAGAATCAGGGTCATCCTCCAACTTACGCTTCATCGATGGATATGAGATCCCCATAGAAGAAGTGAAATGAAAGGAGGAAGATGACAGAGCCACAATGGGTACCAATGAGGTATTCGACATATCCATAGGCTTAGGAAAAGGAGGGACGTCTAGAAGGGACATCAAGAGAGGAGACTCAATAGAGGGAATGATGAACACTTGCACCCTTTTAGGGTGAGGGTCATCTACATTCATTGGAGGAGCCGAAAGGAGAATCAAAGTAAGGGGAATCAAAGCAGAAGAGACATAAGGAAGAGGCACAATAGGGGATTTAGAAACAAGGACTACTGGCTCTTCTTCTATCTTCTATAAAGCAACCTGCTCAACAGGAAAATCCTTTCTTTGGCACTTACACTCACACACACGCCAATTTATTCAGCTTTGAGAGTTATAATTTGTGGCCTAATGAGGAGCAGAAGGTTCTCGTTTTGTCATGAGAGTGTTCATCATATTCATTTCTAGCAGAAGGAGTAGCTCCTAGAAAAAAATAAGAGGAAGAGATGTAGAAGAAAAAGCAATGACAAGTGGAGAAGCAAACTCAAGTGCCTTGTCAGTGGGCCTCTTCCCATTCAAAACCAAAGAGGTGGGAGAAGTAGGAGGTCACGGAGGTTGAGACATAGAGGTAACTCCATTAGGGCCCTTCCCCTTGCCATAGACAACAGAATGAGGCACTGTGGATAAGATAGGAAGGTCGAAAACCTAACGCCAAGTAGGCACCATCAGAATCCCCATAAGACACATGGAGGCAGAAGTCGACACAACAAGGTGAGAGGTGAAAGCAGATGGAATAGCAGATGCAGAGGAAGAAGAAGGCTCATTGGTGTGAGCGAACTTCCCCCTCCACTTTTGTGAAGAAGAGGCAACTTGATGTTGTGCTATCATGGAACTATTATGTGGTCTCACAACATGCCCCAAGACTGTAAGGCTTGGGGACCCAAGTGAAAACTAATGCTTATGGAAGGTGTTGGCTAGTTGAAGAGATCACTAGAAGGTAAAAGTCAAAGGAATTTTTTTAAAATAATTCATGATTCAAGAGTACTAACTATTGGGATGCCAAAGATGTAAAAATGTAAATGCAAAGTTTTGGGCATAATGTTCTGGTCCAAGAGCAAAGGTTCAGTAAAATGGAAGTTCCGATAAAATTTGACGTCCAAGAAATTTTGTTGGTAAAAGCTGAATTATTGGGTATTGGGTACCGGGTAACAATGTTAAGTTTAAAATTTGAATGTGTAATGTGGCCTGAAGGTCCGATAACCAAACTTGAATAGAATAATTACACGAGAATATGATGTTTTAAAAGCATGATATTTATGATGGTTTAACGTGATGATTTATTAATAATGATTTTGTTTTCATGAGAGTTTTATGAATGTTTTAAAAGGGATTGAATGTGTGGAATTTGTACTTCTAGGAGAAGTAGATTGTAATGCAACATTTGGGTATGGATAGTCAAGAAAATTTGGATCACGGATAGAATCAGATCCAAATCAGGCGACGCATTCTAAGAGGTTATATGTAAAGGAGCTTGAGTTCATTAGAATACCAAGGATCCTGGTATTATGAATGAGGTGATAGAAAGTGCCAACCTCTGGTGTGACCCATTCTCGAGAGTAGAAGCCCGAGGTAGAACCAGGATGTAGGAAAAAGATGATAAAGCAATCACTTTGAATATATGGGAAAGTTCCTACATACTATCTAGATTCAAGTTACTATCCTGGTGATAATAAGAAGATAAGGGACCCGAAGGATATTAATGTGCTAAGGAAGATTGGCATCCGTTGACTTCGTTAGCAATTCTCTTACTAGTTGTCATATTCCACATGCCTTGTCATGATTTGTCCCTTGGATTTCCTCTCATGTATTTGTCTTATCTTCCCCGTGTCTTGTTCCTATAAAAGACTAGAAGATATTTCATTTTAAGTTAAGTTCAAAATTTGTGGATAATACCCGAGAGCTCTTTTACTTTTCAAGTACTTTTGATGCTTTTTTTTAGATTATATGTTCAAATTTTAGAAATTTTCCAAAAAAAAAAAGATAAATGAATAGAATATTTACTACAAATCTTTTGTTTCCACCATGTTGTTGAATGCTTAAAGCTAAATCTACTTAAGTGATAGAAAATTTGTTTGAAATTCATGAAATATTATTTACATATTTATCAATTTCATGAGATTTTCTAATGACTGAACCAAGAATATCTTTCACCAAACCTTATGATTCCTTTCAAAACTGAAAATTACCATTTACCCCTTGTGATTAACAACATTTTCACAACACACCCTGATGCGAACCTAGTATGGTCAAGACCTAACTTAAACAAGCCTTGGGATTAAGTTGAGTCAGCCTAAAGATTTAGGTTGCCCTAGTTCAGTCTTTCAAGTAAAGATAGGTTCCTATGGTCTGTCTGTGAGGATTTATCTTCACTGTTGGTGTGTGACTAACATCGTGATCAATAAGAACTAGCGCTAGAAGGAGGGCCTTCATATCTTTCCCTCTAGTTTTTTTGGAATTAGTATTAGTTTTGGGTTTGAGATTTACTTGTAAGACAATAGTCTATGCAATCCAGTAGTAAGAACATGAAATTTGATAAAATCCAGGGAATACTTAACTGAAGATTGCATCATTTGAGTGTGTTTACCTTTGGTAGGGTTACTAAGTATAGAATTCATGATACAAATAACCATGGTGAACTTGATTGTGAAACTTTTATGACTAGCGTAAGCCTGGCCACACATAAAGTGATTTCGTTAACAAAAGAGGTTTTGACTACTAAAAGAAAGGAATTGTTAATGAAAAGAATTTCAAATTTTGATAAAGTCCATAACCCTAGTGAAACCGAAAATTTAAAAAACTTAATTGCTAAATCAAAATAGTTTGCTAATTGAAATTGTTATGAAGAAATCCTAAAGTTTTGTAGGAAAGCAAGAAAGAATGTCAAGATTTGGAAATACCGCACCAAAAATGAGAAAATAGAAGTGGTGAGTCATCATTAATTTCACATGTGGAAGATGATCATGAAGTGGAAAAGCAGGAAAATAGAGTGGGAGATGCATGTTATTCGCTCCAAATTGCAAATTCACAAGTTAAAAAGGGAAATTTTCTTGATCTCATGCAAAATACAGAATATCAATTTTTTTCTCTCTCTAATGATAGTGTAAAATTCTCTATTGCTTCGTCTAACAAGGTTAAAAGTGAAGATAGGATCAAAGACTCGAGGAATCTCAAAGAGGAGGAAAATCAAGAAATGAACACAACTGTTCATGGAACCGAATAGAATGAAGAAGAAAACCATGAAACAAGGTTGGAAGAAGGTAAAGTATGGAAGACTCAGCAAAGGTGTGTGCAATCAACCTTTAACGAGGTCATTTTCATACATATGAGCCAATTTATTGGTAAGTACATCTTTTAATTTGCATTTATTAAATGCAGAAAATTTAAAATAATTCATAGTTGCAGTAGGAAATTTGAAGCCTATTCAAGTGAATTTAAAGATAAACCTGTTGTAATTCATACAAAAAATACTATGAAAATAGTGATGGAGATTAAAGTAAATTTCCTAGTTAGGGTTAGTTGCAGGTTAGGGTAAATTTTGGTTAGTTAGGTTAGTTTTCTTTTGTAGGGTTTGTTTTGTTTTGTTTTCTATTTTGTTCTTCACATTAACAAATTATCCTTAATTTAACACACACATGAGAGTAAATTGAAATATTATGGAAATATTGCACTGTGAAATGAAAAGAAACAAAATAATGCACATTAAATACATGCTTAAATACAAAAAGCAATTTTTTTCATATATATATGCATATATTTTGTATATACATGGAAATACAAAATTTTCTTGTTGTAAAAGTGCAAAAAAAAGCAAAAGAGGGGGCCGAGCTACAACAATAAGGTGGTCATTTAGTCGATCTGGGACACTTTATCTATAAGAGTAGAATATCCTAAGTAAGCATTGTCTCGATGAGCGTCAAAGTCAAGGGTATGGAGGTCAGTCAGAAATGGCCAGAGAGGAACTATTTCTCCTCATTCCAAAAACTGAGGAATGTCATCCACAAAGGGGATCTCGAGGACCGGGTGTGCAATAGACAAAATGTAGTCCAAGTTACCCAAGAAATCATGCCGCACTATCATGTTCACGACAACGTGAACTTCTTCAACAGAAAGCCCAAGATCAAGGAGTGAGGCTATGAACCGTGAAGCCATGTCTGAATTCAGTCAGTGTATGCCTTAGATTCAACAAAATTTTCCCTAAGTACCAGGTGCAAACTTGGTGCAGTAAAGCCAAGAGTCCACAAAAAGAAAAAAAATTCCAACCTATTGGGTAGTAATGTGACCCATGAAGCCATTCTGGTGGCAAACATAGGTCAAGAAAATTGGAGTGTTCATGGCCTGGAAGAAAGAAAGCACAAACAAAGTGGAAAAGTTAAATGACAATTGAAAGGAAAGAAAATGTGAAGAATTTGAAAGAGAAGTGTTGAATTTATAGAAAACTATGAGGTATTTACGGTACATAGTTGCCTAGAACAAAGTCTTGGAAAATGCAAGTTGAGGTGGAAACCGAACAAGTTTCTCTAGAGCGGAATGTTAAATCAAATTAATTCTCACAGAATTAGTGGAAATTTGCTTTGAAATTTTCCAATACAAAGATCATGAATCGAGCAAATTAAAGATTTCAAAATTAATGGTGGTCATTTCATTATATTTTATTGAGCCATATTAATCATGAAGGTGTCCATGTGTGCAATGCAGAAAGGAAAATCGATTTGGTAAGGTAGCACACATCAACATCTAGGAATTGAAAAGAAATAATATGTGTGTGTTGAGGCACAACTCTGATGCATTAATGTGGTGCAGCATCGTCAAATAGGAACTGCTAGCTGAGTGTTTTAGTAGTTTCCATAAAATTAAGATGGAAGGGTGGTAATCAATAGTTCTAAATTTAGATTTAATTTGGTGATTGAATTCTTTGCTGCTAAATTTTGACTTATGCATATTTTTTAACAGATGATGAATTGTTGTTAGCTGGGATTTGACATAAGGGTGGTAAAATTTAGTTGGAAAGTCACATTTATGGGGAATAACTAAATAAATTTCTGGGAATTGGTGAAACAATGAAGGGATTTGTATTGAATGAAAAATAAAAAGGTAACCTTTGCTACCACTGTAATTCCCAACCTAATAGCGGGCTTCATTTCCTACAAGTTGAATCAAATGAGCTTATATTGAAATATTAAAAAAAATGAATATCAAAGAAATATCAAAAGAGGAAAAATTCAACTCTTTAGACTATCCAAAAATCTCTATCCTGGCTATGGATGCCTAGATGGTAGTAGAGCTATGTTTGGGGGAATTACAAAGATAACCTTGATGGGGATATGGACACTTGAGTGGAAAAAGACTCTATCCATGGTTGGATTTGGAGGATTACCAAATTATGTAGTTCAATGTCAATGAACTAGTTTTTTCACCAAGCTCTGGAAATTGGAATTAATCAAAGCACACACTGATACTTTTTGGAGAAATTTTATTGTCTTTATGTTGGAATCTAGGTAAATGTAAGGTTCTTTTGTTTTAAAATATGTATAAGTTAAAATTTTTAGCGAGTGATTCAATCCCAAGTTTCTTTTAAATTTAGTTTTATTGGTTGCAATTTGTTGTGTGGTCTCACAACATGCCCCAAGAGTGTAAGGCTTGGGGACCTAAGTGAAAACTAATGCTTATGACAGGTGCTGGCTAGTTGAAGAGATCATCAGAAGGTAAAAATCAAAGGATTTTTTAAAAATACTTCTTGATTCAAGAATACCGAGTACCAAGAATCGAGTACTAGGAAGCCAAAGATGTAAAAATGTAAATGCAAGGTTTTGGTCATAATGTTCCAGTCTGGGAGCAAAGGTCCAGTAAAATGGAAGTTCTGGTAAAATTTGAAGTCTGAGAAATTTTGTTGGTAAAAGTTGAAGTATCGAGTACCGGGTACCGGGTAACAATGTTAAGTTTAAAAGTTGAATGTTTAATGTTGCTCGAAGGTCTGGTAACCTGACTTGAATAGAATAATTATTTGAGAATATGATGTTTTAAAAGCGTGATATTTATGATGGTTAAACATGATGATTTATTAATAATGATTTTTTTTCATGAGAGTTTTATGAATATTTTAAAAGGGATTTAATGTGTGTAATTTGTACTTGTAGGAGAAGCAGATTGTAATGTAACATTCAGGTATGGGCAGCTCAAAAAATTTGGATCATATATAGAATCATATCCAAATCGAGCAATGCATTCTGGGAGGTTATATGCGAAATAACTTGAGTTCATCGGAATACTGGGGATCCTAGTATTACGAATGAGGTGAAAGAAAGTGCCAACCTCTGGTTTGACCCATTTCCGAGAGTAGAAAGCCTGAGGCAGAACTAGGATGTAGGAATGGGATGATAAAGCAATCATTCTGAATATATGGGAAAGTTTCTACATACTATCCAGATTTAAGTTATTATCCTAGAAATAATAAGATAAGAGACCCGAAATATATTAATGTGCTAAGGAAGGTTGACATCCATTGACTTTATTAGCAATTCTCTCTTCAATTCTCATATTCCACGTGCCTTGTCATGGTTCATCCCTTATATTTCCTCTCATGTATTTGTATTATCTTCCCTGTGTCTTGTTCCTATAAAAGGCTTGAAGATGTTTCATTTTATGTTAAGTTCAGAATTTGTGGATGTCGAAAGAGCCAAAAATTCTTTAAGTTTTTTTCTTTTTTCCTATTTTTTGAATCATTCTAGATTAAAAAATTGTATGCACATAGAAGCTAATCAATATCAAAGCTAATTTGAAAGCTACTGATTGGTACGAAATCCTTTGTAGCTAGTTGTTTGTTTAGCTAGACAAGACTGTATACTATGTCATTTAAGAGTGCATATAGAACCTACTTGGTGTCCAAATAAACCTCCCTTTTCTTTAAAATCTTGCATCATTTTATGCCTAGCTATGAAGCAATCCGGTGAAGTATAGAGTGGTTTTCTTTGATTTGGTTAATTCTTGGGGCATGCGTGGATAATACTCGGGAGCTCTTTTACTTTTCAAGTACTTTTGATGCGTTGTTTTAGATTACATGTTCAAATTTCAAAAAATGTCCAAAAAAAATAGATGAATGAATGGAAATTTTACTACAAATCTTTCATTTCCATCATGTTGTTGAATGCTTAAAGCTAAATCTACTTAAGTGATAACATTTTTTTTTGAAATTCATGAAATATTATTGCATATTTGTCAATTTCATGAGATTGTCTAATGACCAGACCAAGAATATCTTACACCAAACCTTATGATTCCTTTCAAAAACAAAAATTACCATTTACCCCTCATGATTAACAACATTGTCACAATGAACCCTAATGCAAACCTAGTATGGTCAAGACCTAACTTAAATGAGCCTTGGGATTAAGCTGAGTCAGCCTAAAGATTTAGGTTGTCATGTTTCAGTCTTTCAAGTAACGATAGGTTCTCGTGGCCTGTCTATGAGGATTTATCTACACTGTTGGTGTGCGACTAACATCGTGATCAACAAGAACCTTTAACCAAAATAGAATAGGGGTGGGTAGGTCACTTTCAGCGCTATGCCCCCAGTCTTGTATTTAACATAAGTGCAGTATAACAAGTCTATCCTTGGAGGGAGCAGACCGATCGAGGCAGGCCAAAAATGATCTAAGGAATAGCCCCCATGCGACACTGACGGATTATACCCAGTGTTGTGCACAACATGCACTGAACCCTCATGAGAGAAATTCAAACATTTATGGATCACCGAAGGGACTCCATTCATGGAAACTAGCCATGGGGTGCCTAGCTTCACTTTGAACAAGTCTGACTCCAAGATGATTTCAAAAAGGGAATTCACAGTCGTAGGTCCTATCAAGACTGAGAAAGGGATGAAACCAATGGGAGGGACAAAAATCCCATCATGTGTGCATATGGTACTCTTTGATTCATCATACCCATCCTTATGCAAGAAGTTTATCAATAGGATCTCTTATGTCACAATGTTCACACGACACACGAGATCAACCAGAACATCGGTCACAATGTTCCCATTGAGACATTTGGGAATGTACAAAGGAGATGGTTCTTTATTCATGGTGTTCATAGGTAAGTCTCACACCCTGAAAGTTATATCCAGCAAAGCAAGCACAAGATGAGTGACGGGTGGGTGCATAAAAGATACCATGTTTGTGTACAACAAGAATACTTTCTTAGAACACTCCAAGAGTTTGGAAATCGGATGGTGACCTATCTAGACTTCTCTCCCCAATGTCTAGGGATCCTTCTAGCTACATTGCTAGGGGTCATAGATTGGGTTGCAAGGCTACATACCCTGGAATGTGCGAAATGAAATCAAAATAGTTCACGTCAGGTTCACCAAAATGTAGAGGAGGGGGACTAGCTACTCAAGACCCCAGGTCACAAGAGGGCCCCAAACAATAGGTTACCCTGATCTACCTTAAGCTAGATGAATGATTCAAAAAGGTTTAAGGTTTAAGGGGATAAAAAGGTAGGACGACTATTTTTTCACTGTCCTTCTACTAACTCGAATGTCTCAGAGGGTCAAACGAGTCAAATCCCAAGGTTCAATCTTCAACTTAAGTAGCTCACTGTCTAAGGATGGAAGTGCATGATATGGGCTCCAACGTGATGCACTGACATCTCAATGGGGCACTAGCATCTATACATAAAAAAAGAGTAAAGTGCAAACATAAATGCTCAAAAATTAACTAACAGATTGACCAATGAGGTTTTATGCTATGATAGGGATGGAAAATGTAGAAATAACAACACAACAACAAGAATACTTTAACAATAATAAACTAGAATTTGACAAGAGAAAGGTGGTAGAAATGGACCTTCGAACTCGCAAGTTGAGCTCTTCAAAAACTTCACTTGAAGAGAAACCTACACATAGAGGAACGAGAAAATGTTGGGGTTGTATTAGAGGATTTCCTCAATTAGTCCCTCGCTTTGGTGTTTCCACCTCCATGGATAGCCAAATAGCAACGATTGTAGAAATATGATAAAGGAGAGTATGTAGAAATAGAGATACTGAGCGATAAGAAAACATAATATGCTACAATACCAATATGATAATATGAAGTGAGTGAAAATAGAAGGATGTCACCTTCTCAACCATGTACTCTCAAGGAAAATGGAAGAAGGAGTGAGCTTGTAAGCTTTCCAAGGCCAACGTTGTTGCAACAACTAGGAGAGTGAGCCAACAAAAACACAACTTGTAGCTTCAATGAAGGTGGAGATGTTTGAAGCGAATGTTTGAAGTGAATGTTTGAAGTGAATGTAGAAGTGTATCTGAGAGAAAGAGTGATCAAGTGAGTTCCAAAAGAGAGAATGAAAGAAGACTAGAATAATTTTAAGAGAAGGGAGGCAAGAGGGCCATTTGAAGTTGGCTTGAGGGGTAGCAAATGTTACACTTTGGTCCAATGGAGGAGTGTAATGCCTCCACAGATTCCAGAGGCAAGAATCTTGTCAAGACTACAACGTGTCGTGTAGACATCCACATGTCGCTCTAGCATCCCAGACATAATATCCCCCATTGACATGCAAAACAACTACCAAGTGGATAGGGAAAGATGGTGGAAAAAAGGATTACATTATCAAATTTAATTCTCTAAGGTAAGAGGTAGTGTAAATGTGGAATTTGATTAGGGGTGCAAATTCACACCATTACAATTACCTTTAAATTCACTTTCAATCATTTCATTAATGTTCCTACGTGGTAGATAAACTCAACTTTAATTACATACTATGTATTACCATTTCCTTATATGGAACAGCTAGTTTGGCTGCAATTACTACTATTTTTACTTTTTAAATGAATGTTGCAATACAATAATTTATGCGCCTCATTTTCTACCTGTGTGTGGCACATCACTCAAGCAAAATTAATCATTAAATTCATTGTCCTTTCTATTTATAAGGTGATGCAAATAGGTGCATCTTATAGTTTATTAAATGCATTCCATGTGTTGTATATTATGTGCTCAAATTTGTAATAATAATTATCCTCTCGCATATGTAAATATATGCACAACATATAATTAATGAATGGTTAAGTTGCTAGCTTTATACAAGCCTTTTATTATTCACTTAGTCTGCATTATATATGAAGACACTTATATCATTTCATATATATATTACATTATATATATTAATATATATATGTTATAATGTCTAATCATTATATATATATATATTAATATATATGTACATTAAAACCATTAATTTCCAATCTCATATATATTAACAAATATATATGTATATGTATAGTAATACTTATGTATGTATGTACTCATTAAAATACATAAATATATACCTATATATTAATATATATATATATATATCATTATTTTAATATCCATAATATACACACATATATATTTATTCATCGATAGGTATATATACAAAAAATATATATTATATATGTCCAATCGATACCCCATGTATATGATGTACCCATGTATGAGTATGTGTAATTATTTCTACCTATGTATACACACATGTATATGCTCACATGCATGAGTTATCACATTCATATACATATATACATATATACATTCAATGTATATACTTTCTTGATTATTATATAAATTTAAATACATGAAGAAGAAAATATACTCAATACAGAGGTTTAGCCACTTAATTCAAACCAAAGAAACAATCATATGAAATCAAGACTACACAATCATTCCAATCATCCAAAAAACTAATACCAAGGGTTTTACTTACCAATTCTCAAACTAACTTGACTTAACTTGACGAAACTAGGATCTGAGTGTGTGATAGCTCAAGCAAGTTCATTAGGGGTTACCAAACCAAACTCCTCTTCTAGGTGATACTCTCCCTCTCCTCATTTGAGGGTTTGATTCTTCCTGCATCAAACTTAGTGAATCATAAAGGTAGTTAGCTGATAACATGAAATTCATATGTACATCATATATCATTGGCATCATCAAGCATTAAAGCAATAACATCATAATGCATATTTATGTATTGCATTTATCCATTGAACATATTAAAGTCATGATTTTTCATTTAACATCATATTTATTCATAAAGGTAAAAGTAATCTAGTAACAGAGAAACGAGGTGTAACATACCTCCCCTCTTATGAATCATTGTTCTCGATGATTTGAAGTACCAAAACATATAGATAAGGTCAAATTAAAATTTTACTTCCAATTTTCTAAATCATGTAAGAAATAGTTATTTCTATTAATAAAATAATAATCTTCCCTTGTAGCACTACCCTCTGCAATACCATCCTTACTGGACCTTACACTAAGTGACTTTGCTAATGAGTTGGAAGAACTTGTGTGCTTCAAGCAACTTTCTCCCTTGAGAACTATATATATTATAATTATATTGGTAACAACTTAATATGTACTTCATAAGTACAATAGTGACTATATCCTACATGACACCTATACCACAGTGACTGAAAAAACTCATTCTCATTGGCTAACACACAATTTCCCTTAGTGCAACCCAAATAGAAAAGGAATGGTACATTGTGCACTACACCTTGGGTCTCATTCTTCCTCCAATATTTATACCATTGGACAATTTAGAAGCCGAGCACGTCCATCACTAACACTAATATTTACCTTAAGCATAATAGTATTTCCCCTTGACTATTGTCCATATCGAGAATAATACTACCCTTAGACACCTGTCAATTTCAAGCATAATAGTAATACTTCTTGACTCATGCTTTATATCAACAGAGCTTTCCTTGATCATCTTGATATGTTCTTCCATCGATAACAACATTTTTGGTCTAAGGCTAATCCTATTTCCTAGCTTATCTCAGCTTATAGGAATTTATCCCTTCCTTCCGTATAATATTTCAAATGGAACAAATTTCAATGATAGAAATTATTATAATAAAAATATTCTACAAATCCTCCAAGATTTGGTTGATCCCTTTTGCTTGATAGTTGACTCAAAGTAAAAGATTGAGCTTACTTTCAATTGATTTTTCAATAAGGTGATTTTGTTTTACTCAAAACCTTAATGGTACTTATTTGTCCCTATTTGAGATAACCTTCTCAAGAACATCAAGCAACTACTTTACACAAATTTTCTATTAAAGACTAGTACCCTACAAATCAAATTTTTCAGTAAGAGATTGATTACCTTGGTGATTCTATCCACCATAATATTATACCAAATCCATTGACACATAAAGATCAAAACTATTCTAATGATATGTGTCTCCCTTTCTAAAATTTCATGAGAATATACAAGTTGTGTTAGTTATGACATCCTATCTTCACCCTCTAGAATTCTAGACATCTTTCTACATGCCTTGTAGCATCTTACTTTGTTTCCTCACAGAGTGTGGCAATTTTACATCAGTCAATAATTTTGTCATTCCAGATCAGGTTGAATATGACACCAATTTACCACACCTCATTCCTTAACTCTCCAAAATTTGGTACTTAGGTTTCCCCTTTGATTCATAATAATCAATTATAATTAAATGAAATATCTTCCTTGGACTTATACCACATTTTATTCTTAATAATATAATGATTAGATATTATTGAGGAGATATAAATCCTTCATTTTAGAGCATCCATTCCTTGGCTTTCTTTTTCCCTTTAATCATTTCCAAATTTGTAGTCCAATTTCAATTCAATTTATCTCTTCTGATGATAATTTATATTGGTTGAATAATTATTCTTGTTAGATCATGTTGGTTTGATATTATCTCCCAAAAGATGTCCAAGCAATTAATACACAAATAGTTACCAAGCATGAACATTTTTCGATAACTTAAAAAACATGTGGAGCATGGTTTTGTTCATAAATCTTCCCTTTCATATTTCATAGGTGATAATCTTTCCTTTCTTGAATATGCATACTACCTAACCTTTTTCCAAGTATTTGAAATGATCATACATTGGTCTTCTGATGCAAGAATTATAAAATTTGAGTTTGTAATTACTTCTCTCATTTGGTCAAATAGTCTTTAACTTTTCTTGACCATTCCAATTTTTTCACTAATAGTTCCAATACCTTAACCTTTAACTTCAACAACCTTGTTGTGTTCATTGAGTATGAGACTTCAGACATAGGGTTTATGAACCATGTCTTTTGGAGAAGTCAAAATTTCTCTCAGACTAAAAATACATCATTAAACCTCATTGAATATGGTACTTATCTATATCCATATACTTTCCTTTTTCCCCTCCTTGACCAGTTTTCAAACATTAGATCATCTTAAAATTTGAATTCTTAATAATCATCTATTTTCTCCAAATTGATTGGGTTGATTTGACATCCTTCTTGTTGGATTTTTTTTACAGTTGAATGATTGTTACTTGCCTTATCTTACCCTAGCTGGGTATACCTTGTATATACTTTTTATTTCCAAATTATTGTTCCAATTTGACAATATAGTCTTCTTCCATATCCAATTACTTCTAGAACATCTTCAAATGATCTCTAAGAGGACTAAACATAAATCTACTTTTGTTGAAAAACTTGTAATTTCCATTTGAAATTCAACCCAACTATGCTCTAACTTGAGCCCTTGTCAGAGTAGTCTGTTTTACTATTCATGCTTTTGCTTTACAATCCACTTTTCTAAGAAATTTTATCCAAATTCTTGGTGATTTAATTTTTCTCATAAACTTAGAAACTTCAAGGGTTGTTTGGTTCCTTTCTCATTTTCAAGTCTGATCTTCCAAATTGATCATTCCCTTTCAAGTTGATGGGAACAAGTCGGCTTCCATCTTCACCTTTGTGAATTATTTATTTTTTTGTCCCATTTAGGTCTCTAGTATAAACTCTAAGGCACCATCTCTCATTCTTGATTTCAATAGTAATATTTTAATCTCGTTTGAATCGTGATTGTTAGAAGGTCATCCTACTTCCTGGATACCTCTCTAGTTGGTTTTGATTCACAATCTGTCGACTTTTCTACTTCTAAAATTTTCAATTTATACTAACAATTAGATTCTTTTTCTAATAAAGAATTTGTACAAATAGATATAAACCATATTCATAAATTCATAGTATCCTTATTTAATCCATATTTTTTTCTACTCTATGCAACTATAGGTTGTTATTACTAAGAGGGATCTCTTCAATTCTTTCTTACCCTCATAGCCATTTAAATCATTTTGAAGGGTGGAGGTACTCATAGGTAATCCTCCATAACCTTCCTACTGAAACCTATTGCATAACTTCTGAAATCCAAGTGTGTCTCTCAATGAGTTGTTTTAGGAGTTTCAGCCTCTAGAGATGATTCTTTCCTAGTCCTAAATTTAGACAAGTTTTTGGAAATTGGTTTCCTTATTATTTCCCTTGTTCTTCTTCCCTTTTCCATCTTGGCATAAGAACTTTCAATCATAAACTACTGATAATTTTTACTTACATAATGAGCTCATAGGTTCCAATGTTGAACCTGGTAGCTCTGATACCACAAGTAACATGCCCAATGTTTTACCTTTAGTTTTCGCCTAAGTTTAACCCATATGTGAATAGTTTAGGTTCGCCAACACAGAAATAATTTTTTTCCCTTATTTTCCATTTTCAATAATAAAGATGCACATTTGAAATAATCCCATTTCAAATTCCCATTGCATTTCAATAACACAGAAGCATATTTGAAATAATCCCATTTCAAATTTCCATTGTATTCCAATAAAGTGACATTATATAATCCCAAGTAATGATTAATTTTTCATATATATTTTCATAAAGATATATACGATCATGACTACATACATAGCTTTTAATATCTCAATGGAGTAAAGTACAAATCGTCCAGATGTCCTTGCTAGCATACATCCTCAAATTTTGGTTGACTATTGTATGAGGGAGAGCATCACCCAAGTGTTTTTCCTCCAACCATGGGCTTATTTGTAGTCCCCTATACATCTACCTAACTCCAATAAGATGGCCCTACCCTTTAACGAAGAGTTTGGTCTGGTATCCCTCATAAATGATAATAGCCTACCTAAGCTTGGTGTTGTGTCCTACATAACTAGAGCTACCATACAGTGGAAACATTCCTACATGCATGAAATTCCCAGTCTAGTTATGCAAGCCTCACCTCTAGAAGTGAACGTTGTATGTTCACCCACCCTATTGCTCGATTTGGTAAATAATATGACCATACTAAATCTTAATGAGTTTATTCCATATCATGATTTCATCCCAAAGGATAATGCATTTTCAAGTGATCTAGATGACCATCTAGGTTACTCCCAACATTGGTTTACCCTAATTGCAGGATTAAACCTCATTCCCTATACAGGTTTACATAACATCACAAAGTGACATTCCAACATGGTACTTCTATATTTACCATTTTCCCCAATATAACAATTAATGCTATCAAATATTTGAGTTACGATAACCTATATATTATAATAATACCCTCCAATTATCACTATTTGACTATTACCATCAAATGCTACAAACAAGCATATCCAAATAATGTGATTTCTCCCTTCAACACGCCCTTTTGATTATTCTCCATTTCTCATGGTTCTTTCCAAGTTATATTGTAATGTTTCTATGTTTCCATGTTCATAAGCAATCATTAAACCTTTCTTTCAATGAGACTTAAATATTTACATGTTTACAATGTTCACTAAATTCATATCTAATATGAAGGACATCATTAGCTTGAGAGGATTTTGTGCTTCTGCACCTTATAGTTTGCTCGCAATACGACTTTGAGTTTCCAAGACGTAAAGTCCTTATCTTTAAGACTAGAATATCATGAAAAGGTATGAACTCTTGGTCAAGTATAAGGTAATAGCATAATAAAAAAATATATATAAATCACTAATATGTTTTCAACCCTATTGTTGATTATTAATATAATCATATTCAAATATATTTCCTAACCCTAGGAATAAAATTTTCTCCTACTTTTAAGGAGATATGAGTAACCAATCAAGGATGAACTATCATTATGGTTTGCATCACAACCTAACAATTTCAATATAGCACTTCAATGTAATATCATTTTCCATAATTCATGATCCATGTAAGCATACATATGGTCTATAAAAACCTAGGTATTGTACCAATACTCTATGGTTATTCCATTTAGCAATCAAAACCAAATAAATTCCAACATAATGGATAAATATATAGGTATCAACAAATAAGGTTTCACCAAAAATAATTCATCAAAGATCATACAATTTCACCAAAATAAGAATCCATCAAAGTTCATGCAAGAAAGCTCAACATACATATAATATTCTTTCCCTCAAACACTTGTATTCTTACATAATATGTTATCAATATTAAAAGAGTAGAGAAGTAAAATAAACATACTTTGAATTATAGCTCCCAATTAAAAAATTGCCTTCTAAGCTTAATTCACATAGTCACACTTGTTGCTCCCTCTATAATCATCCTATCTCCAATCCTAGCCTCTTTCCAATCTTTCAAAACTCTCAACAAATTACAAAATCTCAAAGAAATCTCTCTTTTCTCACTATTTCACTTAGCAATGAGTTGCACAAAAAAACTACAGCAATGGACTCTAAAAGAATGAATGCCAAAAGGTTAAGAGGCTACCTCTACTTATACTAAAAATTGAGAAACTTATTGCTATAATCAAGCTCTACTATCTGCCACCTTTTCTCTTCCAATTGCCACCACATAACAACAAAAACCAACTTCTCTTCTAAATGATTCAACTAAGCCAACTAAAGTGAAATGTGGCTATTTAAATAGTTGAAATACAGACACATATACAATCCGAACAACTTTAGTCTCTTTACCAGGGTTGAGTCGCCCTCATAAGTTGCCATACTTAGTTCTTTTACTTAGTCAAACAGAGCAATGGTTACCTACAAGTTAACAACTCTCATCGTGGCTTTCAATTGCTTGCCACAAGAAAGAAAAATCTTTCAATGGTTACCTTTTAATGCATTTAAAACAACATTATAATGTCTACGCCACCTTCTCTATAGTGTAGCCATTTGACCAAGTCTCACGCTACTTTTCACTATTGTTCGTGGCTTAAACATTCAACATACTTACATTTAAATGCACTTTTAGTCCTTTCGTTCATGTTCCTACTTGGTAGATAAACTCAACTTTAATTACACATTATGCATTACCATTTCCTTATATGTCACAGCCAATTTGGGCATAATTACTGTTTCCAAAAAAAATATACTCTTGAAGAAAGAGACAATTTTGTGGTAAACATGGTCCTGCTTTAGACATCTTGTTTCAATCACCCCTTAAAAGTTGCATTTATAGGCCCCTAATGCTCATAATTTTGGACCTTAAGGCCTATTTCACTCACAAACCACTTAAATCCTGACAAAAACTGCTCAAACCACTCAAATTTAGTGAAACCCACCAAACCAATTTCTGGTGGGACTAAGTCGCCCAAGGTGGCAACTTAGTCCTTTTTGGGGTGTTTTCCACTTTTGAGCAGGAAAATCACCAAACTAGTTCAAATTTGTGAGGGATGTCAGCCTATGATGTTAAAATATTGAATAATTTAGTGTTAATGCCTATAAATACATGTTTTTAGGTCATTTTTCACATCTCCTAGTCATTTTCACAAAAGCAAAAATTAAAAGTCAAGAGCAAAGTATCTTTCACAAGAAGATTCAATAGCATTTCTACATCAAAGTTGAAGCTTAGGGGCAGCAAACTAGGGTTTTTGCAGGTCTTCAAGCTCACTTTTTATCCAAGATCTTACATTGAAAATGATTGATCATGGATTCCTATGGTGAATCATGGAGAAATCTAGGTTGAGGAGATGCAACTAGCCATCAAATCACACCTAATTACTTGTTTTCAAAGTGATTCCATCTTCCATTTTCTTCATATCTTCAAACTTGAGGTTTGTATTACATGTTGCATGTCATTTATATTCATTTGAAGTGTTGTAGGGTTTCTTGCATTCAATTCTTGCATCATTCAAGTGCCATTTATTCATCTTATTCTAGCACATTAGAATAGGGTTTTGTCTCATTTCAGAATTTCCTAGTCTTAGACACACTTAGGGCTAGGGTTTTATGCATATTTTGTCTTTCAAAAAGTTTAAATACCAACTAGGGGTTTGACTGAGGCAAACCCCCCATTAGAAATCAAAATATCTTTTGCTTTGCATGGTTTTTTGAAGATTTAGATTTGGATTTATGTCAAAAAGTAGAGTGCAGGTTGTGGGCTTCCGTTTCCACTTTCAGATTTGTAGAAAATCCAAAGTGGACTAAGTTGCCCCTAGTGGCAACTTAGTCCCACTACATTGATTTTTCAAAAAAATTTACATTTTTAGATACCCTTTTGGCAAAAACAACTTCTTGTGTACTTTCCCCGATCTGGGACTAAGTCGCCCAGCCTTGCGTAAGTGTCCTAGTTGGCTCAAAAGTCAGAATTTTTAGAATTTTAGAGGTCTCTGTAGTCCCCAGTCAACTCTTCATTAGTTTCCAAGTGCACAATTTCTATCTTGCATCTTTATTTTATATTTTATTGCATCTATTTCATCTTTCTGCATATCACACTATGTTTTCAAACAAGTTGCATATCTTAGGTTTTGCATCATTAAATCATTTCATTTTCAGATCAGAGCATTAGAGCATCTTAACTTGACATAATACATCTCCTTTACATTAATCTTGAGTGTAGAAATTTGCATTTTGGCTCCATTTCTTTCCCCTTTTAGGTGAAAAACCCTAGAAGTGCAAGAAAACATTTGGTTTGCCAAAATCATTGTCCACAACTACTATTGTTTTTTCTTTTTAAATGAATTTTGTAATACAATACTTTATGTGCCTCATTTTCCTACATGTGTGTGGCACATCACTCAAGCAAACTTAGTCATTTCAATTCATTTTCATTTCTCTTTATAAGGTGGCTCAAATAGGCACATCTTATAGTTTATTAAATGCATTTCATGCGTTGTATATTATGCGCTCAAATTTGCAATAATAATTATCCTCTCACATATGTAAATATATGTGTAACATATAATTAATGAATGGTTAAGTTGTTGGCTTTATACAAGTCTTTCATTATTCACTTATTATGCATTATATATGCGTTTAAGACATATCATTTCATATATATATTACATTATATATATGTTTTTGATTGAATAAGCAAGGAAAGGGCCTTGACCCTTACAGAAAAGAATAATCCAAATACTAGCATCAAGACAAAAAATCACAACAGAGGAAGCAGGACAAAAAGAGAACCACTTCCCCAGACCCAATCAACCAAAAGCATTAACCAATATCAAACGCATCAAACATTATAAACCTATCAATAATCCCAGAAAGATATAACTAGTCCATCTTAATATCCATCCACAAAAAAAGGTTATATAAGCATAACCTTAATAAAGTATCCAACAAATAACCAAAGTTCTTAACAAAGATAAAATTAGAAATAAAATAGTCCAGGAAACTATGACCTATGCCACCAAAACATCTTAGAGAAGATCCAAAAAACTTCATGACAACAAGTAACAAAAATTAGGAGAAATAAGAGTCGGGGATTAAGCATCCTCAATAAGGCTCCACACTTTCACCAGGTTCTCAAAAAAATCTTCAAAGTTATCTTTGGGATCCATCTTTCCTAAAAAATTGACCTCCTCATTATTCACCTTTTTCCTCTGTTGTTTCCTAATTTTTCCTTGTCCTAAGATAGTGGCCATAACAAATTTTTTCATTACTGCATCCACAACCCTACACATATTCTTCACAACACTCTCAAGTGCCTGGAACCTGCTGGCATTATCATCCTTCTGCATCATTTTTTCCAACAACTCCTACCTTTCCTCCAACCTTTGCACTCTAGGAAAATATAAACCTGACATGTTAACTTTCAAATCATTGTTACCAGGGTTAGTAATATCCATATCCTCTGAGTCATTAGTAGCAATTCCTTTTTCCTTGGCCATATAAATGTCCTCTTCAACATCCTGCACATCCTCCTGCTGCACATCCTCTTCCTCCTCCTCCTGGTTAGAATCTTCCCTGTCCTTTGACCTCGACTCCTCCTCCTCAGGAGACCCACCATCGCCCAGAATATCTGACACATAATCCTCATAGGATGAAGCATTTTCCTCCCTAGCCACCTTCTTCCCCTTATTATCCAGAGACCCTTCCATATTATTTTCTTCTAAACTTTTTTATTTTATGTTGTTGTTAGACCTCTTCGACGTAGCCAAAGCAAGGTGAGTTGATCTTTGACCCACCAGGGTGGAACATTCAGGATTGTTATCATTATCATCATGTATATTTATAGTGTTAGTTTCAACCCCCAACTCACAAATCATAATTTTTCTCTTCTTGTTCACAGTGGAAGCAATGGGAGCTGCACTACATTTTTTTGGGGTAATTTTAAGGAAGGCCGACCAAGAGGGGTCCCCAGAATTA
Organism: Sequoia sempervirens; assembly: GCA_007258455.2. Taxonomy (NCBI): domain Eukaryota; kingdom Viridiplantae; phylum Streptophyta; class Pinopsida; order Cupressales; family Cupressaceae; genus Sequoia; species Sequoia sempervirens. The sequence continues at coordinate 47,756,327 of VDFB02000009.1, forward strand.
GGGGAGGCCTTAACAGAGTCTTTTGTCGAGGAGTGGGGATGAATTTCTATAAGCTCAAATTTTTAACATAACTCTTGGGAGTAGGATTTTCAATCAAACCCTGGTGTAAAGGAGGGTTAGCACCATTGGTAAGGCTTTGGCTCAGGGAGGAAAAGAGGAAAAAGGTAATTTTATTTTCTGAAGGTGTTGGATGTGATTCAGAATTAGGAAGTGATAATTGTGGATAGACTAAAAACAACCTTCTAACATAAAGTATTTCACAACAAAGAAGCAGACATTATGGTAAGGTGGAGGAAGCAAAACCGTAGAGTAACCATTTTGAAATCTTTGAGCTTTTTCTTTAGCTTCAAAAAACTTATCAATATAAGTTTTATATTTTGTAGTGTTTACCTTAGAAACCTTCTTCCCTTCATATGCAAGCCCTGTCACTTTGGCTATGAGCTTAGCATCAATAGTAAAATGGAGGCCACCCAACTCAACTTCCCCATCTTTCTAGGCATTCACAAACTTGTAGCTAAGCTGCTCAATGTAACCCTCCATGACCACAAAGTAAGGAGTAAACCCAACTCACTCAAACAAACCCAAAGCTCTGCATTCTTTTTCAGGGAGTCGTACTTACTCAACTTCGTCCTCTTTCTAGGGAATCCCATGGTATTTTCCTTAGAAGAATAATTCTTAGGAAGGAGTAAATACTTCGCTCTTCGGCCTTCCTCATTCATGAGAGTAGCTATAGGTAATTCAAAAACTTTAGTTTTGATAGACTTAATGGCTTTTCATTTGTAAGAATAACGACTTGAACCTTTTGACAGTTTATTTAAAATAATCAATCTAAATGCAAGGCCAATTCTCATTTTTTTGAATCCTCCCATTAAGAGAAATGACAGCTCCACTACCTTTTTGAGTCACGATTACTCTTTTTTTATTACCCTTCTTCACATCGGCGATAACACATGTAAAAATGTCTTTTCCAAAATCAATCAAAATATTTTTAGAGGTGTGAGTAATAATCACTATTCCCTCATTCACATTTTTCTTATTAACCCACGAGGTTTCCAAAATGATCTACCCTTTCCTCCCCTTTCTTTTTAGATCTTTAATATTTGGCGTGCAACTTCATTTAATTACATACCTTCTGATCAATCTTATCAACTTGTCCAATTGCCACCAAAGAATGACGACATCCAACATGACAGTTGGAAAACACTGCGAGCCTCCTTTTTTAATTATTATCATTATGTCCATGATAAATAAAATCCCCCAATTTATCCTTAGAAATTATTTCCTTAATTTGGTTTGATAAATTGGTAAAGTCCCAATATTTCAACACCTCCTACCTAAAACCAAAATTCGCCATAACATCAACAACCTTGTTGCCTTCCCTATAGGTATGACATATCTTGCAAATTTGGAAAGATTTTAACATATTTTTGCAATCATCCAATAATTATTTTAACTCCCAAGGAGCCTCTGCCTTATTGTTTAAATAATCAATTATTAACTTGGATTCGCCTTCCAAAATCACTTTCGTGTAGCCATTATCTTTTAGATAACATATTCCTATCCAAACAGCATAATCCTTGGCCAAATTATTTGTTGTTGTACCTAGAACCTTGTTGTATCTAGCCACATAGATGCCTCGATGATTTCTAACAATTCCACCTACCCCCATTAGGCCTGGATTCCTTTTTGAACATCCATCAAAGTTATATTTAATCCACCCTGGTTTTGGGGGAATCCAAATGGTACTTTTCCTAATTAGTTGTTTAACCCAGTTAACATTATTGAGATCATGAGAAATTACCCATTGTTTCTTGATTCTCATCTCTTGATATGAAGGCCCTTTCTTTGATGGAGCATACTTACAAATTTCTATGTTCTCTTGAATCTGTTTCCTGACATACATACAAATCTCTTTACTACTTTTAGCAGCATCTCTAAAGACCCTATTATTCCTCTCTTTCCACAAACCCCAAGTGAGAAACGGGGGAACTAGTCTCCAAAGATCAAGAATTATATTGTCAGAATAGGGGCATATACTCCAACAATCAACAAACATTTTAATCGAAGGAGGGAAGACCCAATCAACCATTAGATTCTTTAAGAAAAAATCCCAAAATTCTTGAGCATAAGAAAATTGGAACAACAAATGCATAATGCTTTCTTCCTCTTCATTACAAAGTTAACACTTATTCCCCAGATACCATCCCCTTTTCTTAAGATTGTCAATTGTGAGAATTTTTCCATGCACCATTGTCCACTAGAAATAGTTAATCTTGGGAATTAGGTTCTTGCTCCCACACCATATTCTAGTTAAAGACCCCTAAATGGAGAGGCTACATATCCATAGTCTCATAAGCAAACTTAACTGAAAATATGCTAGAAGCATTTTTTGTCCAAATCCACTCATCATTCTTGTTCCTTGAGAAAAGATAAGGATCCCCAATCTGTTGCAAGAGGGAGTCCAAAGTAGCATCCCAATTCAGCTATATGCCACCCCTAAGAACAACATTACTCAAATAATTCCTAAAGTCAATCCATTTTGGTCTCAAACCTTCCAAATTTAAATAATTAGAGACCTTCTTTCCAATACTTCTCTTCAATCTAATTCTAATTTGTTGGATTTTGTCACTAGTAGACAAAGGAGCACAAGTAGACCAAGAATCCTCCCAAAAGTCAGTTCTGATCCCATTTCCAATTCTCAATTTCTCTCCTTTTGTTAGACTGCCTCTAACCTTTAATAGATTATTCCAGAATACATAATTGTAGGGAAGTTATTTTTTCCTAAGAAAACAACAAACATCCTTGTTAACCAAGTACTTAGCCCATAGAATCTATACCAAATCCTTTTCTCCTTCCAGAAGAAACCAACCCATTTTTTCCACAAGAGCTTTATTAAACATTTTTATTCTTCTTATACCCAATCCTCCATCTCTCTTCGGAGTGCAAACAATTTCCCATCTAACCAACACCATTATTTTCCTCTCTTCCACACCCGACCATAAGAACCTCCTCTGGATCATTTCAATTTTCTCAGCATATAGGAAGGAATGTTGAAAAGAGAGAGATAATAGATGGGCATGTTTTGTAAGGAAGCTTTTAAGAGCTAAAATTTTCCAGCAAAACTTAACAATTTACCTTTCCACCCAACCAACTTCTTCTAAATCTTTTCCACAATATAATTCTAGTAGTGACTATTAGGTTTCCTTGAGATTAACAGTAAGCCTAGGTAGGTAGCAGAAAAATCAACCTCCTGACAACCTAAACTATTTATAACTTTCTCTTTAACAATCTACCTAGTATTGAAAAAATAGATTTTACTTTTCTGATAATTGATAAATTGGCCATAAACTTTAGCATATTCATCAAGGATCGCTTTCCATTGTTTCGCTTCCAGAATAGAGGCCTTCCCCAAGAGGATAGTTTCATCAACAAATTGTTTATGTGAAGCAGGGAGAGGGATGAAGCAACACAAAAACCTTTTAGTTCTTTATTAGTAAGTTTTTTTTGGATATTACAGCCCAAGGCTTCATAAACAATGACAAACAAGGAGACAAAGGGTCCCCTTGTCTCAAGTCATGACTAGAAGAGAAGAAGACTTGAGGAACCCCATTAATCAAGAAAAATAACTTAGGATTAATGACACAAGATCTAATTAAGTTGAGGAATTTACCTTTGAATCAAAAATTTTCAAGAACAACAAATAGGAAATTCCAAGATACCTGATCATAAGCTTTAGAAATATCTAGTTTCAAATCCATACCTTGTTTTTTATTGAGATCCATTGAATGTAACACCTCATGAGTGTAAATAGTTGCATCCAATATTTGTCTTCCTTGAACAAACCCCTTCTAATTAACAATAATCATTTTTTTCAAGACTAATTTCAATCTATTAACTATAAATCTTGGAGCAGATCTTATATGTGGTGTTACATGAACTGATAGGTATATAGTCATTCATAGAAGCAATCTCATTAGTCTTAAGGATAAGTGCACTAAATGTGGTGTTCATCTAATTTAAAATCCTTCTCAATCTGAAGAAATCCCTAACCACATTGAATAGGTCAGAAGAGATAATGTCCCAATAAACCTGGAAAAAAACTTGGAGGAAAGTCATTCGGCCCTGGTGCTTTAAAAGCACCAAAGGAGAAAACAACCTCCTTAACTTCACTTATAGAAAAAACTTTAGAAATTTATTTTAAATCTTGTTTCATGACAACATTAGGAATCACCTGTAGAAAGTCATCCAACTCATAATTATCAACCATTGGCAATTCAGGAAAATTTAAGAATAAGGAAACAACCTCCTTAGCAATGTCCTCCTCCTTATCAAGTCTTGTCCCATTAGAGGTAACTAAAAATATAATCATGTTTCTACCTCTGTGTTTTAAGTTAGATTGGTGGAAAAACTTTGTATCTTTGTCCCCTTCCCTCAACCATTGGATTCTTGATTTCTATTTCCAAAAAAAATCTTCCTATTTATTTATTTAATACCATTGAGATCTAAGAACCCTTTCTTGATTATAGGTCTCAGCATCCATCATTCCCAACTCCATCAGATCTTGAATCTTCTTTAGTTATGTATGTTATAATGTCCAATCATTATATAATATATATATAGATATATGTACATTAAAACCATTAATCAACAATCTCATATATATATATATATTTGTTAATGTACATATATATGTATGTATGTACTCATTAAAATATGTACATATATACCTATATATATCATTATTTTAATTTCCATAATAAACTATTATTCTACTAAAAAAGAGTGGGTCAAATGTAAAAGAGAATTATTCAAAATGGTAGAGCAAAGTAGAGACTAGGGGACGAGACGAACTCAGGAGTTTCATGGAAGAGATCCAAGTAGGTGGCCCTTTAACCAGTGGAATGGGAGAAGGTTGTAGAACCCACAATGGTGAGCCCCGTAGCAAGCATGGAAGGCTCCAACAAAAAATGGGTAGAGCTCTAGTCGATTGGAAAGAGATTACCCAAAGTCCCTGGACTGAGATGCGAGAAAAAAATGGGGATATGCCAATATGTGGATGACTAGTCCAGTGGACATGAAGAAACTGGAGAAGAAGTTTTGGAGGCCAAAACAACAAGCGAGTCATCAGTCAGCGGAACAGGTAAACCCTATTTATGAACATACTACAATAGTTTCCCTAATGATTGATGGAAAGGCTTGGAATGACTCAGTGAGCCATTTTAAGGAAAGAGTGTTTTTTATGAAGTGGAGTGGGCCTTGGACGACTTTTAAACGAGTTAGAAATTGGTGTGATGAGCATTGGGGAAAAACAACGGTGCTAAAAACCCTTCCCAATGGCTTCTATCTGGTAATTTGTCTGCATGCCAAGGATAAGGAATGGATTTTAAAAAGTGGGCCTTTTTTAATGGGGGGCAAGGGTTTCTTTTTAAAAGATTGGACCCCAAATTTTACCCTAAGATGGAAGCCATTATGGAGGTGCCGATATGGATTAGACTTTACAATCTTCCACATGAGTACTGGGATGAGGAAACCCTAAGGTTAATAGGCAACAAACTGAGTACTTTTGTGAAAGCGGATGAGGCAGTTACGAACAAAAACTACAACATGTATGCAAGAATATGCATTCTCTGGCAGGCGGCTCAACCCCTTCCCAGGATGGTAGAGTTAAAAACTGGTGAGGACACTTGGAAGCAAGAGATTGAGGTTGAAGAAACAGTCGAAATATGTTCTATTTGTAAAGGACTAGGGCACCCGGTAGGAGAATGTAAGCATTTAGAAAAAGGGAAAGGAATAGGTTTAAATGCTTTAAATGATATTTTTCTTTTGAAGGAAAACCTCTTTCAAGAAGAAAATGCAAATTTCATGGAAGCCATGCAAAGTCATCGGGAGCTTTCTATCGAAGGTCAATGGAGTTTAGAAAAACCAGATGTATTTTTGAATATGTGGGTTGATGGGAAAGATTGTGATGGTTTCAAATCAATGGATTGGAGTTCGGATGAGGTGGGTAGGAGTCTCAAGGGCTCCCACTCGAACTTAGCACCTATCTAAGATGCCAGTGAGGACCTAGAAAGCGGGTTTGTAGAAACAAGGATCAAAGTGGATGTTCAGGATAGAATCATAATGGGTTCTCCCGCAAAGGATCATCCTAGAAGTTTAGGAAAGGATGCTACAAGTAATGATTAGAGTAAAGGGTTGAAAAAATGGTTGACTCTGCAAGAAAACAATCTGGGAAAATGATCTCTCGAGAACAGGGACTAGAAGCCGATGAGTTATAGAAGACTCCAAAAGCGCTCAAAAGGAGCATGGAAAACTTTGAATGAGATCTTCTAGGAGAAAGCCCAAAAGCTGAGTTGGAAAATAGACATACTCAAAACACTATTTGTGTGGAAGAAAAAAAATTTCAAATAGAGGACAACTGTGAAACGACATAACCCATTTTTAAAGACATCCAAATCTCCCCAATCCGTAATCTAGAGAGCTCTTTTGAAGAAGTTGGAGAGGAGGGGAGTGTTGTCAATTCAGATTGCACCTGAATGCTTGAATATTGAAATTCAGCAATATGTTGAAACATTGGAACTAACTCCAGGCTATGGGTATCCTATAAGGAATTAAACCTCCAGATTCTAGGCTAGTTCCTATTTGATTTTCTCGTTAATAACTAAGTATTTTGTTGGAAAAGAGAGAAAGACTGTTACTAAATGCGAGAAACTTGTAAATTGAAGGTGATGCACCTAACCAATAATGATCTGCAATTTTGATTCACAATAAACCTCAGAAAACTAACCACACAAGTCAATTTTGACAGTTTCACTACATAAATTGATTCTAAGGAAGGCTTTGAATAAATCATCTTTGAAGGAAAACATGATTTTCACAACAAAGAAGAATATTATTCATTTACACAAACTTAGACCTGTGATTTTAACTATTCGAATGCATGCAAATATAAATGAGACAAATATTTTAAAGGTTTTGATAGTTAAACACAATAAAACTTCATCAAATCATTCATAAAGATAGCCAAATGACAAGGCAGACTTTGATTTTATTGTAATTTGAAGGAATCTTTGCCAAAAAACATAAGTAAACCTGTAAAACACTACTATATTAATCTGTAAATAAATGTTGAGTTACAAGATGATTCGCTTTGCAGACTGCAAAAGCTGAAAAACAAGAACTAGATTGAAAAAGATAAACTTTTTTCAATATATACAAATTGAAGGCACTCCAAAGTGCATGAATAAGAAACTGAAAATGATCTAAAAGTGAAACGATGACAATTCCAATGCGAAATCCGAGCACAAGTGAAAATCCCTAAAAAAATGGCTCAAACTCATGTGAAAATGAGTGAGCACAATCTCGAATTGACAGTCATAAAGCATGCAATCGATCTGCAACTCGAACTGGACTGAAATCCCTAAAAAAGTGGGCTAAAGCACGCAAAACCACCTCGTTTGTATCAATCTGCCCATGCACACTTTAAAGTCCATCTTTCTCATTTAAGTCTTCAGTTGACAACCTAATGTAGAACTAAAATAAAATATGTCTTAGCTTCACATAATATTCTTATTTGCATTTAGGTGATAAATTAATTAAATGATTTATTTCATCATTCAATTAATTTATTTACATTATTTGTGCAAATAAGAACAAAAGAGAATAAAGCTAACTTATCCCATCAAACTCCAAAGTCACATTTAGCATGTATTTCGCATTTCCACTAAAACCACCATTTGACCACACTTGGCATAGATAAGGATTTAATATTTTGCCATAATACTTAGCATAAAATTCATTACTTGATAAGGCCGACCATTTGCCAAGCACATTGACTTCAAAATTGTGACCATGAGGATAATACAAAATCATTATTAAAAATCATTATAAAAAATATGCAAAGAGTAATTAAGGTGAATGAACAAAAGCACCATCGAACCCTAAAAGTCATAATCACTCTTTGCATTTGACTTAGAGAAATTTCTGGAGGAAGTTGTCCGCCATGAGTAGGGTTTTTTGAGAATTTCTTGACACTGGGGCTCGAAATTTCATCATGCTTTGCTGCTTCTGAAGAAACTTCACAGGAAAAATGCGTAATGATTTTGATCCTTCACAAAAAACAATTTTTTTTTACCATTTTGAATCATTTCTGGTTTAACAGCCGCGGCCCTGACTTATCTGATGTATTTTGTGTCATTTCCTTGTCCTTGTCGGTCTTTGCATTTGTTCTAGCCGCCATGAGGGCTGGAGAGAGCACAAACTCATTACTTTTTGATGGGTATTTGTGTTTTCCCATATCTTTTGGGCACCTAGTTTTCTAATGGCCACGACTGTAGCACTCATTTCTGGTGTATTTGATCCTTTGTGTGCATTTCCACTGGTAAAATTCGAAATGACTCAATGAACAACATATCAATGATTGTTTTATAAAAGAACCACGAAGTCTCTATTTATTGAAGGCCGCGACTGCTATGGTAATTCTGGGTATTTGTAATCTCATGGATAGTTGAGATTTCTGTTCTAAAAGTGAGCTTTTACTTAGACTTGGAAAACCCCTCTGGTTTGTCCTATTGGGTGTTAATCTTTCTCACTGTATTTAGATTCCACAGGCTGCATCTGATTATAGCTGTTGGCTCAGAATTCTGAAGCTAGGAGCTTGCTTGAATTCAAAGAAATTATAAAACAAAAAGTATATTTTCCTTTTCCTGCAAAGAAATGAAAATTAATTGTCTTGCTTTCTGTATACCCTCTCATCTGAAAATCAACATGATTATGATGGTTCAAGTTCAATTTTACAGCCATGACTGTATTCCTCTAACTGGATATCCTTCTATTGCGGGTTTATTTTCTCTTAAATCTTCACTGTTGTAGCTCTTTTCATGTTTTCCTGTGCTATCTCTCAAGCTCACTTGAAGCAAGATAATGAACATCTTTTGTTCCCCAAATCATGGTTGTATTTTATGATGGAAACACACTCAGCAATATGTGCCAGAGTATAACATTAGCTTATAACATTAGATTGTTCTGTTCCTGGGATTGTTCTACACCATTGCATTGTTATTCCCTGATCCTTCATGTTATTTCCCTGATCCTTCATGTTTTTTTTTATACTGCTGCAAATAATGACTCCATCATGAGAAAATCATCATTCTCAATTTATAATATTCACTACCATGACTTTGGAAGGCATATTCATTATCATTTTCACTTATCCCATGTATGTAGCATGCATGGAAGCTACTTGTCAATGGAAACTAAAGACTGTTCTTTGAAGACAAAAGTTGGGCTTTGAGACTAAAAATTGTCTCCATTCATATGACAGTCCTCATCTTTTGGTCTGAATTTTATAAATGATGACTGCCATTGAAATCAGATCCTCCATTTACCATTAATGTTGATTACTCATACTTCAGTGCTGTCTCACTGGCACTTGTAACATTGTATGCCTACTTGATAAAAGATAATGCACATTTGTATCTTCCATTATTCTTAAATGTTGACTTAAAACATAATTTGCTGCTTTCTGTTGAAGAACTAGTAGAAAATTGGATTGTTGCAAATCCTGTCCTGTACTTGAATACTCTGTTCCTCTCCAATGCAAAGAGGCTCCATAATTTATTTAAATGTAATGTGGAAAAATACAAAGTAGAGCTAAATAGAAAATGAAATAGATGAGTGCAATATTGATGCTTTAAATATCTGTTATCAATATTCATGTACTTCGTATGAAAATTGTGAATATATCCTTTTTGATATGCCGAGCTCAACCCTTGTGGGAGCCCGTTTTACTCCACATATCCGATGAAATGATCTTGAACATGACGAACCTGTTCCTGCACACTAAAACAAACATGTTAGCAAAATAAAAGAAGCTGAAAGCTTCCATTGAATTACGTTTTTCCTCTTAATTGTTTTGCAATCATCTGGTGGATGCCTGATCGACTGTATCTTATATTTTTGCTAGTAGCATAGGCATATGATAGGATTTGATCCATCATTGCTTAGAGACCATCTCTAACGTCATCTTTTATTTTTCCTGCAGATGCTCTTGGAGTTAGAACTGGAGCTGAAATTGGAAATGAAGCTAGAGCTGACGTCACAACCGAACCTCAACCGTCAATGATTCATCATTCCAGGTAATGACGAATCATCTTCTACCTTATGTTTTCGTTATTTTCAGTTGTATAGCATACCATTGTTTATGCATTCTTTATTTGATTCCAAAAAGAGTTACTCCCACGACTTGTGTGGGATTCAACATTTTTTACAAAATGAATAAAAGCATCACTATGCAAATTTTCTCAATTTTTTGTTTAAAATGTTTGCACAATAAAACTATGATTCATATGTAAGATGATCTCAATGATGATCAATGAACAGCTCGGAGTGAAAAATAGGTAACAAGGAGTTTGTATGATGATCTAGAATCTGAATCCCCAAATGAAGAGGAAGGGGAAGGTGGGGATGAATTAGGCCTAAGGTCTGAATTGGACATTGTTGAGAAGAGAACTCTAGCTCAAAGACTTGCAAAGCAGGTTAGAGTGAAGGTAGGGGAGAAGAAAAAATGAGTTCCAAAATCTGCGAGGGAAAAACTAGAAATTGCAGGAAGTGCTTCAGGTCAAAAAAGTTGAGATCGGGAAAAGGCTATGCCTTTTCTCGGGAGCCATGAAGGTCCTATCATGGAATTTCAGGGGCTACAATTCCCCTGACAAGATACGTTTGATCAAAAGATGTTTTGATCAAATGAAACAAGATTTAGTTCTTTTTCAGGAATTAAAACTTAGTGGGGATGATATAATCTCTTTCAAGAGATGTTTCAGTTATTGGAAATGCTTTGTAGTTGAAGTAGAGGGAGCTTCTGGGGGTATTGGTTTTCTTTCAAGAGAGGCAGTGGTGGAGGCTCAGGAAGTCAAATAAGGTAAATCTTTGCAATGGATCAGTGTGTTCTCAAGGCAATTGGCTACAAACTTAAACATCATAAATGTTTATGGTCCTAACAACTATACGGAGATGAAACGTGTTTGGCGTGAAATCTCAGAGGTTCTTTAAAATAATGGTGATCTTTTGTTCCTTTTGGGAAATGATTTTAATGCAATCTTACGTCCTTCTGAAAAAAATGGCGGGGTTGGCTAGCTAAACAAAAAACAAAAGGATTTCAGTAATTTTGTCACAAACAATGGTCTTTTTGACATTCAGTTCAAGTTAGGAAACTTTACTTGGATGAATCGAGGAAGTGGTTTCTTGAATATAGCAGAAAAATTAGACAAGTTATTTTTAGTTGGAAATTAAGACAACTTCCATTGGACTGTTTAGGTCGAAATCCTTCCTGTTACAGGTTTAGATCACTATCCCATTAGTGTCAGAATTCAAGAAGATGCAATTCCAGATAGGTGTCCATTTAAGTTTGAAAAAATGTGGTTTAGGGCGAATGGTTTTTTGGATTTATTTGTTGGCTAGTGATCTAATGCTCCTTTAAGGGAGGGCAACAAGGCTTTCATTTTCTCCAAAAAACTTCAATATGTAAAGGAGCAATTAAAGCAATGGAATCGAGTGGTTTTCAAAAATATTTTCTCAGAGAAGCTTAATTTAGAACAGGAGTTGGGGGTGTTAGACTCGAAAGTAATTGAAGGGGGTGTGGTGGAAGAGGATTTCAAAAAAGAAAAAGAACTAAACAAGCAATATGCAGAGATACTAGCTAGAGAAGAAATTTTCTGGAGGCAGAAATCAAGAGAGACGTGGCTTAAGTAGGGTGATCGAAACACAATTTTTTTTCACAATTCGACAAAGGTAAGGAGATCTACTAATAAAATCCTCTCAATTCAAGATATGCATGGTAATACCTTAACGAAATAGGAAGATATTTTCTAGGAAGTTGTGCGCTTCTTTTCGAAAGCTTTTAGAGCTTCTCAGAATGTTCCTCCTCAGGCGAAAGATCTTTTAGATATTATTCCTCAGTGTGTCTCAAATTTCCAGAATGTAGCTTTGACAAAGGTTGTGACCTTGGAAGAAGTAAAATCAGCCCTCTTTAATCTAGGAAGCGATAAAGCGCTGGGCCCAAACGGCTTCCCAACTTTATTTTTTCAAAAATGTTGGGGTTTCTTAGCAAATGATATTTGGGAAGTGGTTGAGGAATCTAGAAGGGGTGGGTTTGTTTTAAAAGATTTTAACAATACTTTTTTAGCTCTAGTACCTAAGAAATAGGAAGTTGTATCCTTCAGTGACTTTAGGCCCATTTCTTTATGTAATACGATATACAAAGTTATTTCAAAGGTAATGGCTAATAGGTTAAAGGATGTTCTTGATACTATTATTTCCTTGGAACATAGTGGCTTCTCTCCAAATTGGTCAATTTATGAAGGCATAATTGTTGCTCATGAAGTGATTCACTCTATCAGGTTAAAACACTTAGAAAAAATGTTAATAAAGTTAGATATTAGGAAAGCTTATGATGAAGTGAACAGGGATTTTTTTATTAGAAGTTATTTTAAAGTTTGGTTTTAGTGAGGAATGGATAAGATGGGTTGAAAGTTGTATCAAAACTCCTCATTTCTCTATTTTGGTGAATGGAATTCCATAGGGTTTCTTTGAATCTAAAAAAGGATTAGGACAAGGTGACCCAATTTCACCTTTCTTGTTCATCATAATGGCTGAGGCTTTGGGTAGGTTGATAGCTAAGAAGAGAAGTGATGGGATTTGGAAAGGTTCTCAAGTGGCGAAGGGTTTTGAATTGATTTCACATTTACAATTTGCAGATGATACTTTGTTGATGGGGGAAGCCTCTTTCAGAGAAGCCAGGGTGATTAAAGGTGTTTTGGATAAATTTAGTGCAGCCTGTGGTCAATGTATAAACTGGAGAAAATCATAAAAAAATTTCTTCAACACAAAAGGGTAGAAACAAAGGGAGATTTGTTCCATCTTCTGGATGAAGATGGGCACACTACTAGGGAAATACTTGGGTATACCTCTTTTTGGGGGAGCCAAAAAATCAGCCATATGGAAGGATTTAGTGGATTACTATTTGAAACAAATGGATGGTTGGAAGAGTAGATGGTTAACTTCTGCATGCAAAATTTTGATGTTAAAGTAGGTAATTTCTACTATTCCTATCTTTTCGATGATGTGCTTGAGAATTCCAAAGAAGATCATAAAAGTAGTAGGTCAAAGGATGCGAATTTTTTTTGGAATGGTGCACAAGAGTAGGATAAGATTCCTGTTTTGGCATGGGAAGAGATTTGTAAGTCCAAGGGTGTGGGTGGGGCAGGCTTGAGAGATTGGAATTTAATGAATGAGGCGTTGGGGGAAAAACTGGTTTGGTCTATTTATTCTCAACCTTATCAGTTGTGGGTCTGAATCTTGAAAGCTAAATATCTATATTCAATGGAGGATAGTAGGATTTTAACTATGCAGAACCCCCTAGCAGGCTTTGCCATATGGAATTTTATTATTTCCTGTCAACAAGTAGTAGTGGATCATGTAACATGGAAGATTGGGAATGGAAAAGGGAAAAGTTTTGGGAGGATTTGTGGGCAAGTTTCCCAGTTTTGCAAGAAAATGAAGACCTTCTAGAAATTAAAAATTGGTTTAAATTACATTGGGGAGATAAGGTCAGTGATTATCTGGAATTCAGAGATGATGGTTTCATAGGAGATTGGGGTTGGAAATCTCTTCAATATGTGGATTTAATAGATAGGTAGCAAGAAACTATGCAGGAGATTCTTAGCGCTCTGAAGATTGTGAGGTAAAATTGTGAAGATAAAGTAATTTGGTGTGGAGTTGTGGATGACAAATATTTGGTTAAATTGGGATACTATCTTTTGGATGCTGGTGCTAGGAATGAAGTTTGGCCAGTGGATCTTTTCTTGGGAAAGGAATGTCTACCGAAAGCAGGCACCTTTGTGTGGCTGGCAGTTAGAGGGCACATCTTAACTGGGGAAAGAAGAAGGTGGTTAGGTTTTTGTGGGCTCTCAAGATGTGTTATGTGTGAAAAAGTGTAGGAAACAAGAGATCATCTTTTGCTTCACTGTAAAATGGCTACCTCATTTTGGGATATGTTATTGAAGTCTTTAGGATGACACAGACCCTTACCAGACACCTTAAAGAGAGTTTTCAAAGGTTGGCTGGTGCAGAAGTTGAATTCTACCTTCTCATGTGTATGGAAGATAAGCCCATCTATAGTAATTTGGGAAGTCTGGAAAGAGAGGAATAGAAGAATTTTTTAGGGAAAATGTGAGTCTTTGGACATATTGATGTATAGAATCAATCACTCTCTAGAGGCAGTAATAAGAGAAGCTGCTTCAAACTATTTTAATCCAAGGAATCCCTTTAGTTTGAAGGATAAAAGAATACAGTCCCAATGGCCTAGAATTCGGCTTAGGCCCGTTAAGGGACTTTGTTGGTTAATCCGACTAAAAAATCTGTAGAAGTGGATAAATGGGAGAAACCAAAAGAAGGTTGGTGGAAGGTAAACTTTGATAGAACATCAAAAGGAAATCCAGGTCCATCTGGAATTGGTAGTATTGTTCGTGATTGGAATGGGAATGTGTTGGCCATAGGAGCAATGAGATTGAAGGAGGGAACCAATAATGTAGCGGAAGGAACAATACCCTTAATGGCAATTAAGATAGCCAGAAAGTTAGGGGGATCAAAGATTCATCTGGAGGGTGATTCTTTAATAATAATTCAAGCAATTACAAAAGGAGGGATCGATGCTTGGCATCTGTAGGGAGTGATTAGGAAAATTAATGAAGAATTTAACCTTTTTGAGGACTTTAAGGTCAGCCATATAAGGAGAATTGGGAATGTAGAGGCAGACATCCTCTCAAAATGGGCACTATCCTTTGCAAAGGTGGATGTTTTAAGTTTTGAAGAATTTAGTGGCATTAATTTGGAGGAATTTTCTTCGATGTATTTAATGCAAGAAGAAATGATATTTTAGCAAGCAAAGGAGGTGTGAAAGTTCCCAAAAATGTGAAGCATTGATGAAGATTTTTTGTCGACGTTGGATGTATGTTTGACATTAATGGAGAGGGATGGAAAATTGAGATGTATTAAAGACACACATCTCATCACCTTCAATGCTTCTTGATGTGCGTGTAAGGAATGTAGTTGGGCAGTGGTGGGTGGTTGTTTGGAAGCCAGTGAACCAAAGAAACAATGGAGGTCAATTTCACCTTGACATCACGGAGGAAGTTGGACCCTTTCGTTGGAAAAGCATCTGTGAAGCGGTTGCGGGGTTTATTTCTCTTCAAGGATGTGTAGGAGGTGCATGCAGTACAATTTATTTTGGGTAATGGATTTGAAAAATTAAAGCATAGATACAGGAACAATATGGATATTTATTCGTTGGTCATGGCTTGGGGTCTGGACTTAGGGGAGCTGGTGGATGTAGTGAGGAAAGTTATGAAAACGTTGGTTCACAAGATTTTTTAGAGGATATGGAAGGCATTCTGGAACAGGAAATACAAGGAGTGGGTCTTATTAAGGTTGAAGGCATGGATGGTGGAGGCTCAGAGTTCGTGGATTTAAATCACCTCTTTATTAGGTGGCCAGAAGGACACAACAAATCTCTATGGTGAGAAGGTGCGGAGCGCGGGTGGCAAGCACTTAAAATCTGGGTCGAGCTAATGGAGGTCAAGGAGTTCATACAGAGTCTCAAAGACATCGCTAGAGCAGAGATGCGGGAAAAGAAGGGTCTACATCTGAGAAAGAAGATGAAGCTGTTAATGGAGATAGTGTCATTAGAGATGGGTAATTCTTCAAAGGTGTCAGAGTAATATAAGTTTAAAAAATATTTAGATTACTGCACTAAATCTAGTCTGAGATATGTTTTTTGGGGGATATGCCTGGATTTGTATTGTAATTGTAAAACACTTTGGGGCATGAACAATAGTTGGAAGGGTAGATTTCAGATGGGTATGCTTAGGGTTATTTTGTTATGTTGGAAACTATGCTGGTTAATCAACTTTTTTGGTAGTTGAAGGATGAAGATAATTTTGAAGTATATGTAATTTTTGCTTTATATTTAATAAAATAAACTATTATCACCGATCAAAAAAAAAATCCATAATAAACACACACACACACACACACACACATATATATATATTCATTGATAGGTATATATACAAAATGTATATATATTATATGCCCAATTGATTCCCCATGTATTTGATGTACTCATTTATGAGTATGCATAAGTATTTCTACCTACGTATACACACACAAGTATATGGTCACATGCATGAGTTATTATATTCACATACACATACATATATACATTCAGTGTATACACTTTATAGATTATTCTATAAATATAAATACATGAAGAAGAACTTATACTCAATATACAAAGATTTAGCCACTTAATTCAAACCAAAGAAACAATCATAGGAAACTAAGAAGACTACACAATCATTCCAATCATCCCAAAAACTAAGACCAAGGGTTTTACCAATTCCTAAACTAACTTGACTCAACTTGACGAAACAAATATGTGAGTGTGTGATAGCTCAAGTAGGTTCATTAGGGGTTACCAAACCAAACTCCTCTTCTGGGTGATACTCTCCCTCTCCTCGCCAGAGGGCCCAATTCTTCCTGCATCCAACTTACGGCATCATAAAGGTAACTTTAGCTGATAATATGAAATTCATTTACATCATATATCATTGGCATCATCAAAGCATTAAAGTAATAACATCATAATGCATATTTATGGGTAAAAGTACAAAGTTGTGTCACACTTTCGACCAACTTATTAGAACAAGTGAATTTTAGTATTTATAATTAAAAATCAATTTTGGTCAAACATGTGATCTCGTAAGATTCATTTTAGATAAGTTAAATATGTTCATAACTTTTCCAACTAAAATTGTTGGCTAAATTCACATGTAGCACCACTTTGAGGCCAATGTACTAAAAAAGTGAAATTATTTGAAAAATTTAATGTTTCAACAACTCATACTCATATAAATAACTACCCTTTTGTAGATCCATAAGCGTAGTTTTCAAATATATATTTATTTTAATAGTTTAATTATTATTTATATTTTACTTTTATTTTTTACTAAAAGTAGGTTATCAATACAAAAATATTAGGTCAATTACCATGTCAAGAAAATACTAAAACTTATTAAAAATAAAAATAAAAATATGATGCCCTAGATAAAAGAATCTAGGTTAAGATAGTGTAATTTGTTTTCTATTTTAGATAAATATTTAATATAAAATTTGATGTCGAGTGGAAACAACCATGTTTTAATACACACACGTTTATATATTTATTAAAATTGTAAAAAAATATATCCATGCCTAAAATTTCAAGTTATAAATATACAAAAAACAATTGAAGGAAAAAACAATACTATAGAAAGCTTGACGTCTCTCATGTAACATCATTTTTCAGCATTTTATCAACACCTAAATTATAGTGTTAATTTATAAAAAACTATATTCAAATAATTTTTTAATTTTGTCAAAAAATATAAACATAAAATATACTAAAAAATACACATTTTGTTAGTTTACATCATTTCAAAATTCAAAACATATATGCCACTTTCTAGTGAGTCAAATTTAATTTAGTTAGATCAGTGTTGGTTGTTTCCTTTATAAAAGTGTGACACAACTTTGTACTTTTACCCTTATGTAAATTGCATTCATCCATTGAACATATTAAAGTCATGATTTTGCATTTAATATCATATTTACTCATGAAGGTATAAGTAATTTGGTAATGAGAAACATGGTGTACCATTCTTGATATTCCTTTTTTATTTAAATATATAGAAAGTAGGGATATTGAATCCCGCTACACTTATGCTTGTTAGTACTATGATCCACTCCTTTCTTTTGGAGATTAAATGGGGGACATATCTAGAACCTAATTTGTAATTCCTCACATGATCTCAAAATAGTAGGAGGCTCCCCACTTCTTTATTGTAACCTTGATGGACATATGGTTATCTTTGATGTTTGCTAATGCATTTTGGATATGATTTATTTGAGAATGTCAATAACTAGTTCCATACCCAAATTATGTGTTTAGGGGCCTGCACATTTCCTCAACACCATCTTGTTGGTTGGTCATTGATGTATCTTCCTCGCCAAATTTTGTAGAAGTGAACTTCACTCCACGATTTACTTTAATTTTGTACCTTTCACATGTTCTCTTTCCCTTGTGACCTCCAACCACAGTTTTCACTAAACCTACACCTTAATCGAATAATACTAATAGTTGCAACATTATTAAGATACAATATGTAATATAAACATATTTTTTGACCAAAAAAAAGAGTGAACTATAACAATTGTTTAAAGAACATAGTGGTATAACCAATTATACTTGTTAACAAGGGATAAATTCTTAATAACAACATATTATATGGAGTGTACAAATATATAAACTCATCGACCCAATTGAGTCATTCACAGTTGAAGAGAAAAGAAAGATTTATGTAGCCAAGAAAAAGTATGGATTATACTAATTGGAGTTATATATATGTATATACACATATGCGTAACATATATGTATGTACAAACATATCTATCTATCTACCTATATTATAAGTAATTGGAAACAACATATGTGGAGAAGCATATAGTTGTACCAATGGTGTGCAAAGAGTAACAATGGCCATGAAGGAAGCATTCTAAAAAGTGATTAGGGTGAAAAACAATATTTATTTAGATTACAAATGTTATATGAAGTGGATGTTTACAAATGTTATAGGAGAGCAATCCATACCAACACAAATCCCTAATGTGATGTTTGAAACAAAAAAACAAGACATTGTGAACCTTTAATGACTTAAATATATATGTACACAAATAAAATAAATCATGTATCGATGAAACCCTCAATATATATTGGTTCAAAATATATATAGACATAGATAAATTAAACCCTATATAGACGAGTATATATAAACCACAAAACTATAATAAAAAAAACATATCTATGTAAACCCACACATGCATGAGATATTTACATATTTATAAATATGCAACCCTAAAAATGATATTTAATGACACCTTGAAAATGATATATATATATATATATATATATGAACTATCTAAACAATGGAAGCATGAATTAAAACATAATAGCCACACATGGATGACATATCTAGATACTTCTAAATATGAAACTCTAAAAATGAATATAGGTAATATATCTATCCCGAGGTATTTCAATGCATGTAAAATCCCATCACTGCATATATATATCGTGATTAAATCCATATTGACTTAAATTTTTTACATATTTTGAATTATTAAAACCTAAGTATATATATACATATATATGCATATACATATACATATACATATAGACATATACATATATGTATACGTATACGTATTATACGTGTATATATATATATGTATATGTATAATGTATATATATATACATATATGATTAAGGAGTGTTCTTACAAAAGTAAAAACTCTTAAGTTAAGGGGGGGATTTGAAAGGAACCATCTCCTATGGAATTGAATTTTCGGGAATAGGGAAATATGATGATAGGAACTTGCATTAAATTCTTATTAGAATCTAATAATTACTTTTTTCCCTATTGGACAAAAGATCGATTTGTATGATATAATGAAATTGTGGCGGGTATAGTTTAGTATATGTATATATGTATTTGTATATGTATATATATATATATATATATGTATATATACATATACACATATATATACTTAATTTCTCTACAACATTGTAAAATTTATCATTTTTCCAATGTTTCTTATTTTTTAAAATGAAAACAATAAAGGACATTGAAAAAATACAGTTTAATGCCTGTATACAAACACACACACACACACATATATATACATATATATATATATATATACACACACATATATAGGCATTAAACTGTATTTTTCAATGTCCTTTATTGTTTTCATGTTAAAAAATAAGAAATATTGAAAAGACGATAAAATTTATAATGTTGTAGAGAAATTAAGTATGAATATGGTTTAAACATATCATAATCAACATTCGATGATGGTGACATAGATAGTACAAACCCAAGGAGTTATTGAGAAGTCAGGAACATGCACATGATGTTTGATGATGCTCAAAATGTTGCAAAGTATACTAGCTGTGCAACTAGAGAAAATTGATAGTTTATTGCCTTGTGCATGTGATGTTGCATAATTTTCCTTTTATTATTGATTCAAATTTTAAAAAATAATACATTCAATTTAGTTTTTGAGTTTGACATTTGATTTCTATATTAAATTTATTACGCCGAGAGGCATTCTACAGTGGCAACAAAAAACTCCATCAACAAAAATGATTCAGGTTAAGATTGACGTTCTTTTGCCTGTCATGGTGGCGATGGTGGTTAGGGAAGAAGATATTAATAATATTTTCCATATATATTTCATGTGCTATATGTAACGCCTCATAAATAAAGTGAGATATTCCCATAAATACAGTGTCAGATATTCACATTAATCCATTTATGTGTTTATGTAATGTCTGATTTAATGCGTCTAAAATTATGCATAAGGCTTGATATTAAATCCTGCTCATATTCATATATTTATAATATGGTCTTGGCTCTCTCTTTACCAGATGGGTTGAGTATGAGAAGGCTTCACTGTTGTTTTAGGGCATCCATGAGCTCATTCAAGCTCTTTGTGTTGCCCATTTCTGGGTGCGAGGTAGAGCCCTGCTCGATGTTGCACCCATTCTCACTAATATGTATTACCTTTCTGCAGGTAGAAGCAGGGCGAAGCTCGATTGCTTTTGTCTTCATTTGTTGACGACCTCATCCATTCTGCTAATTTTTCAGCCTTCTTCTTCCAATCGGTGACCCTCCCATGCTTCGCTTCTCATTTCTGTTTCAGCCGCGGATTGATTGTGGTGACTTGGCATGGTGGTGGCTCCTCAGTTTATAATTAGAATTTTTTCACGAGATCCTTGAAATTCGAGGTGTTTTCCCTTTTCACCACGATAATCTCAATTAGTTTTCATGAGGTTATATTTTTTGTTTTGATGAGCTTAAATTTGGAAGAGCATGACACAATTCTACAAGGAGAGTTTTTTAGTTTTCTATGGCAACAACAATATAAATAACATTAATTAGATTGACCATAAATGTTGATAACATTGTTTTGATAAAATTTATGTTAATAATTAATTGACCATAAATGTTGATATGACTATTTTAATATCCTCTTAAGGATTTTATTTATGATCTGATTCCACAGGGAAGAAAAGTTAGATTTGACTAAACTGGGTTTAGTTTGTGTAAAATTTATTGTTCACAGGTTTTGCCTTAGTTTGAAACCTGAGTGTAAAACAGGTTGTCAGATGTGTACTGGTGATAATGTTTTTTTGGTCAGCTATGCTGTTAGGGTATTGTGATTGTTAGGCACTCTTTCCTTATAGTGTGCTCGACTATGATTAGAAAACTCTGACTCCAAGCTAAAATTTGTATTGACCAAAAATCCAACTAAATCCAATTTATATTCAAATCCAACTTTCTTTCCCTATGAAATCAGATCATAAATAAAATCTGGATATTAAAGCAGCCATATCAACATTTATGGTCAATCTAATTATTAATATAAATTTTATGAATGTATATGGCAACAACAATGGTAGCAACAAACCTTTGATTGACTGCCTTTCAGAGGTTCACCCTCCGGGTTCCCTGGCCTTGAAGAGTATTTGCAACCTACAGGGTCTGTTGAGGAATGTGATAAAATGGAAGATTGGTAATGGTAATAAAATTAGATTCTGGGAGGACTCTTGGCTTCTGGAATCCCCACTGGAAAACTCTGAATTTAGAAATCTTATGAAATTGGCACAAAGATTCTTTGGTGTTTATATTAGTGATTACCTCCTTGGCCCCCATGGTGCTAGGAAATGGAATGATTTGGCCCTATTCTACCCTTTATCCCCTGATCTGAGCCTCCTTTCCAAGACTTTGCAGGAGTTACTCTCCCTTACTAGACTTCCTTCAACCAATATGGGGGATGAGTTCTTCTGGATGCATGATAATCAGGGAGATCTCTCAGTTAAATTGGCTTACAATATGTTGACAAACCAGGGTGTTGTCCTTGATCTTTGGAAGAGGGTTTGGAATCGACACATGATCCCAAAAGTTAACTTCTTTTAGTGGACTGCCTGCCATAATAGGATCCTGACTCAAGACAATTTGAGGAAAAGGGGATTCCAGATTCCAAACAGATGTTTTTTGTGCAAGTGCAATGAAGAATCGATGGACCACTTATTGTTACACTGCCCGTTTGTTGTTGGTGTGTGGGAGTTGGCCATAGAACATTTGGGCATTCAATGGACTATGTGTAGGATATTAGATCCTTTATTTTGAGTTGGAATGAACCCGACAACTACCCTTTGCCTTGTGAAATCTGGAACCAAGTTCCCCCAGTATATGTTGGTGCTTATGGAAAGAGAGAAACAATAGGATTTTCAGGAACATTGAGATGAGTCCAAATAATTTTTTGGTATTGGTTCTCAGCTCATTGCAGAAAAAAATTCTCTCTTCAATGGGAGAACCCCAGATATAGGTTCGTCTGAGAAGGAAATTGTAATGGCCAAAGCTTGGCATCAGAACCTGGATACAAGCTCTTATGACAACTCCAGATCCCTGGCTAGAAGAAACACTAAATGGAAACCTCTAGAAAGTGGTTGGTATAAACTTAATTTTGATGGGGTGACCAAGGCAACTTGGGCAGAGCTAGCATAGGAAGTATTATCAGAGATTGCAAAGGAAATTTTGTGGCTGGTTGCTCTGGGGGGATTGGTTTCCACTCCTCTATGATTGAGAAAGCTAGAGCATTGCTTAAGGGCTTACAGTTGGTTGTTTCTATGGGAATTGAAAACCTTCATATCGAAGGTGATTCTAAGTCTATTATTGATGTTGTTAACTTTAGCAGATTGTTGGGGTGGAGTACCAAAGACATCCTATTAGACATAAGGATCTTTGTGTCTAAGTTGGATTCTAAGATTGCTAATTGGAAAATCTCTAAATGTTGGTGTGTTTTGGGGAACCTTCCCCTTGACATCCAAGATCTAATTTTGAAGGAGCAAAGCCCTTATTTGATCCATGATGATAACTAATCAAGTGCTTTTTTGGGGTTCTTGGAGGGTCACATGCTTGTCTTTTGGGCTATGTGGATGAGAGTGTATGCTGAGGTGGCCTACAAGTGGCACAATTTGAATATGGAGGTGGAGCCCATTATTAAAAGGGATATCATGAGGATTTATGGTGGGTACTTGGTGATTAAGGCCAAGCTTGGTCGTACCTTACGTAATCTCCTTTTGGGGATTGTGCTAAGCCATTGTATTTTCAAATTTTTTGATTTTAATTTTGATGTGACTAGTAATTATGAGATCAAGGTCCTTATTGGTTCTATCCCTTCCACTATTTTTTCTCTGATTCTAAAAGTTGGCTCCTTAGATGTTTCTAAATTTGGCCCCGTGGCCATCTTGCCTAGGTGTCTGTACAAGAACAATGTGGAAGGAAAACCTTCCATTCCTATCATGTCCTGCTTACCTAGCCGCAAGTGCTTGGAGATCCGCATTAATGAATTTGCAAAGATTGCTTCTAAGGAATTATTTCCTCAAATGTGTGAACTATACATTGCTTTGATTATCCAGGGTCGCTTCATTCGGCTTAAAATCCTAAAAGTGTGGGTGAAATTTCACCTTACCATTTACTCTAACATTTTGCTTTCTTTGGTTTTCGGGTTATTCCGTGTGCAGAGTGACATAATGGGTGGTGATAGGGTGTGAATCGAGCTCGACAACTGTGGTGAATTTTGCAAAGATCCTTTGGTGTGGCACATATGTGTTGAGGGTGGTTTGGCGCCCCTAATGGAGAGTCTGGTGGGCGACGACCCTAATTTGTCCACAACTCTTGGAAAGATCATCATGTGACTCTGGGCAGTATCTCCTTTGAAGTGAATGAGGATGTGATTGTGTAGGCGATGAGGCTTCTGTGTACTGGTATGAAGCATCTAAAGCATACAAAAGCCTAGGACAACGAAAGTATGAACACATTCTTTGTGGGGAATGAAAAGTCAATTCGTAACCAGTCGGGGTTTGAGAGAGAGGCTCTTTCGCAGCCGTGGAACCAAGTTTGCCTTGCCCTTATGAAGTACATAACTCTAGAAGGTAGATAAAAAACCTACTACTTCTACCATTTCCCTCTTCTAAATCACCTCAGGCATAAGATTTTGTTAAGCTTTCCTTTCTTCCTTCTGATGGATTTAGAAAGTTCTATTGAAAAATGTATTGAGGTTGCTGGCCTAAATCCTGATGACACTCCTCCATTACCGCTTCACCAAGGCCTCATTTTGAGGCTCTACCACTTCCATCTTGCATTATGCTTGCCCAAACCCATTTCTGTCATCTGTATTGAGGAAATTGAGCCTCCCACTGTGACAAACATTTCCCCGGCCGAGTCCAAAGGTCCCATCAAAAAATCCCATCCGACCCCTACGCTTAAACCCGCTGCCAAAAAGCTTAAGGGAAATGCGGGTGTTGCCCAGACTAGTGTTGCGGCTAGTCTTTGTGAGCTCAAGTTGACCCCTGCCAAGACTGTTTGCAAACCCACCCCGAAGAAGAAAGGTAAGGAGGAAGCGAAGGGTTTGATGAAGCCTCCGACCCGGGACAACAAAGGTACAAATGTGGTGGGAAAGGATTCTAAGGGGGATACGGTGGTTGCGGCTACGGTGGTGTCTGGTGGCGATACCGTCATTAGGAGATCTGGTAGATTGGCCAAGAATAATGAAAAAGTGTAGGTTAATGACTTGGATTTGGAAGAGGAGCGGTCTGACAACAAAGAGAGCAAGGATGAGGAGGAGTCTGGGGACGAGGAGGAGGAGTATGTTAGAGGGCCCCACTCTATTCTTGATACTAGCAAACTGCAGAAGGAGAATTCGGCTTCCCAGTCCTCAGAGCCATTGGATGTGGAGCATGCTGATACTGTGAAGACTGCAGATTATGGGGAGGAGCTTCGTGTGCTGTAGGAAAGGATGGAGAAGTTGGACAAAAAAATTTGTGGCTTGACCCACTTCACTGTCAAGCTTGTCCACTGTGTTACCAACACCCTGTCAGCGATTATGAAGGATGAAATGGACAAGAAGAATGTTGATGATGGCCATGAATGGGTTGGGGATGATGTTGTTAATCTCCTGTCAAAGAATTGGGAAAATACTAGTTAGTTTGTTGTTAGTCCATTTTTTCTGTCTACTGTTGGTTCGATGTTTTAGTTTTTTGGCTTAGAATTTTTGATGTTTTTTGGTCTTGAACTTTATTGGACCTTGTGGCTCTCTATGTAAAGGGTACAACACCTTGTAAATGTTGCTTACCGTATAAAAAACAATGCCCATCTCCCCTCTGCTTTCTTTTACTTATTTTTAAATAAATTAATAACAGTTATACACGAATGGCAAGATAACAGTTATATATATATATATATACTCAAATGAAAAAAATTCTAATGAGAGATTTTAACAATGTCACCCAAGAAGCAAGAATGAAGTGTCTATATTTTGTTTCAATTTTAATTAACTCATTTCTCTTTACCTTTGTGTGGTGCTTTTGAATTTGGCGAGTAGCTATTGGTTTTATACGAGGGCTCGAGTGAATAAATATTTGCGTTATGGAGATGTTTTTCTTTCAAACTTTTGAAGAGGGTAAAATGTTGAATGTCTTTTTTCATATAATTTTGTTGAGGTAACAAAATTTATTTTTTGTGTAGATGTTTTTAGGGTTTTTTATCTAATTGATCTCAAAATTCAGCAAGAGCTTTTCTTAATATATCAGATATTATTTAAGGGCTATAGAAATATTGGTTCTATTTTGAAGTTTAAATTAATGGAGTTTATAAATTTTTAGCTAAATGATATTTGTATCTTGTTTCTAATTTATATTCTAAGGAATTAAAAATAGAAATTCCATAAACAATATGGGGATTTCAATATTATTTTGAAGATTTAAATTAAGAAATCAAGTAAATAAGAGTAATTTTATACAAGAATTATTTAAATTTTAATAGGAAGTAAAAAAAATTGGAATCCTTTTATAATTAAATGCTTTTATAAATTTTGTATTTATATGTAAGACTAAAATTTAAGATTGAATATAGAACTAATAAATACGAGGATAAGATTTCAATTTATTTTAGCTCAATCTAATGGAAATAGAACTAAAAAAAGCTCTTTTTTAGCTCAATCTAATGGAAATAGAACTTCTTTTTTAGAATAAGATTTGACTTTCTTATAGAAAGTATTTTCCTCAAATTTATGAGACCTCCCACTCCATAAAAACAAATCTTGAAACTTCTTCAATAAGATTGCTTCTTAATTTTGAAATCATGCGAAGTGTTGAAGATATATATTTAATGAAAAGTAATTTAAAAATTATGCATGTTTCTACTAGTTTAGATAGTTTAAGTATATTTATTTAAATGATTAAAAAAATATTAATTTTAATGTTTATATTTAACTCATGATATGAATTAGAAGGGGGTTTCTAGATTGTCTCTATTTAAAATATCCATATTAATTTTATTTATTTATATTCATGATGGATTAATTAATATTTAGTTTAGTAATGATATAGTTTTGAAATACACTCGACTCTTTAATAATTTTATTTTAATGTTTATATTTAACTCATGATATAAATTAGAGAGGGTTTTTAGATTATCTCTTTGTACCTTTTAGTATTTGAAATATCCATTGTGTGTGTGTTAATATTTAGTTTAGTGATGATATTTAATTTAGTAATGATATAGTTTTGAAATACACTTGGCTCTTTAATAATTTTAATGAAATAGAATATTTTTTATATAAATATTTAGAGTAAATAAATACGTTAAGAAATAAATATAATTTATCGTATATTTTTAAGGTATTTAGAGAAATGTTGAAATAAAAAATAATTATTATATATTTAGATGTTGAGGAAGGATAGATAGATTTGAATGTGACATATATGACTACTAATTTATATTTAAAATGGTTTAATCAATGTGACAATGCTCTTTAATTTCTAAACTTATTTATGGATCTAAATCATTTTTAACACACAATTATGATCTTTATTTTTTCAAACTCATCTTCTAATTCATTAATATTTAAAAAAATATAAATCAATCATTGATGGTAATTTTTTAAATAGATTTGGGAGCTTGATAAATGATGATCTTTTCCATATGAGAATTCCATAAATTAAAATCATCAATTTCTAATGGAGGTGGAAGACATGATGCAATATAACAAAAGTGAATGAAAAATAAAACTTAATGCAAATAAGCATTCAATTAAGGTGAGGGTTCAATTACATCAAGGGTTGGGATTAGATTCCAATTAGTGTTAGAATTAGGGTTAGAATTGGGGTTCAATTAGATTAGGGTTTGGGTTTAATTAGGGTTCAATTGGGGTTAGGGTTAGAGCTAGGGTTCATTTACATTTAGGGTTAAGGGTCAATTAGGTTTACAAGATAAATCTTTGGGTTAGTACATTATAGTTAGGGTTAAATTAGCATTAGGTTTTAATTAGGTTTATTGTCAGGGTTAGGGTTAAGGTTCACTTAGGATTGAGTTTAGAATTAGGGTTAGGATTAAGGTTAGAGTTCAATTAAGTTAAGGTTGGGATTTAATTAGGGATAAGATTACAATTAGGGTTCAATTACGGTTAAGGTTCTATAATAAAGCTTGGGAAAAGGATCAGGGTTGGGGTTTAAATAGGGTTATGATTCAATCATGATTATTATTCAATTAGGGGTTTGAGTTTGGGTTAGATTACAATTAGGGTTATGGTTAAGGTTCAATTAGGTTTAACATCCAATCAAGGTAAGGTTTAGGGTTCAATTTGGGATAGGATTTAACAAGGTTTATGATTAAAGTAGGGTTAGAGTTCAATTAACATTACAATTAGGGTTGAATTAGAGTTAGGATTAGGGTTGGGGTTCATTTATGATTATGGTTAGGGTTCAATTATGGTTATAGGATAAGTATTTTGGTTAGAGTTAGGGTTTTAGGATAAAAAATGGGGTTATAGTTAGGGTTCAATCAAGGTTAGGTTTAGTGTTGAGATGAGGTTAGGGTTAGGTTTTAATTAGGGTTGGTACTAGGTTAAACAAGAGTTAGAGTTAGGGTTCATGTATGGTTCAATTAGGATTCAATTAGGGTTAACTTGAATCAGGGTTGGGGTTAGGGTTAATGATTGGGGTTAGGGCTAGGATTAATGTTTATAATTTAAAGCCTTACAATTTTAGAATAATGCTAGGGGTTAGGCTTTGGGTTTAATAAGGGTTAGGTTTCCAGTTAAGGTTAGGATTGAATAATCGTAATTCTTTATGTAACCTTAAACTTGACCCTAATTCTAATGCTAACCCCACCCCTATTCTAATTATATCTCAAAGCCTAACCATAACCCTTATTTTATCTCTAACCCTATCATATTCCTAATCTTAACCCTAACCCTATCCATAACCCTAATTATATCTCTAAATGTAACCCTAACCCTAACCGTAATCCTATCTCTACACCCAACCCTAATCTTAATTCTATCTTTAACACTAATCCTAACCCTATTCCTCTTTCTATCTTTAAACCTAACCCCAACCCTAATTATAACCCTATCTATAACCCTAAACCAAAGCATAACCATAATCATAACACAAGACTCAACTCTAGTCCTAATTATATCGCTAACTCGAACCCTAATCTTAACCCTTTCTCTAGCCCTAACCCTAATCCTAATCTAACCCCAACCCTAATCCTAATTATATATCTAACCCTAACCCTAATCCTAATCCTATCTCTAACCCTAACCCTAATCCTAAAGCTAACCCCACACTAATCCTAATTTCATTTCCAACACTAAACCAAACCTTAATCCTATCACTAACCACAACATTAATCCAAATTTTATCTCTAACCCTAACCCTAATTCCACAAATAACCCTAATCCTAACCCTAATCCTTACATTATCTCTAACCATAACCATAATCGTATCCCTAATCCTAAAACTAACCCAAACCCTAATCATAATTTTATCTCTAACCCAAAACCTAACACTAATTTTGATTGTATCTCTAACCCTACAACCATAACTCTGATCTTGACCTTATCTCTAACCCTAATCCTAATTCTATCTCTAACACTATCCCTAATCATAATTCTATCTCTAACCCTAACTGTAATCTTAATGTTAACCCCAACCCTAATCCTAACCCTATCTCTAATCTTAACCTTAAGCCTAACCCTAATCCTAATGCTAACCCTAACCCTAACTCTAACCCTAATCCTAATCTCAACCCTAATCTCTAATCTTAACCCTATCTCTAATCATACTTGCATATCTCTAACCCTAACCTTGAGCCTAACTGTAATCCTAACACAAAACCCAACCCCAACTCTAATATTGACCCTATCTCTAACCCTAATCCTAACACAAACCCCAACCATAATCCTAATTCTATCTCTAACCCTAACCCAATCATAATTCTATCTCTAAACCTAACTATAATCTTAATGTTAACCCCAACCCTAATCCTAACCTTGTCTCTAACCCTAACCCTAAGCCTAACCATAATCATAACCCTAATCCTAATGCTAACCCTAACCCTAACACTAATCTTCACCCTAACTCTAACCCTAACCCTAACCCTATCTCTAACCCTAATCTCAACCCTAATCTCTAATCCTAATCCTATCTCTAATCATAAGCCTATCTCTAACCCTAACCTTGAGCCTAACTGTAATCCTAACACAAACCCCATCCCAAATCATAATTGTAACTCTAATTAATTTATTATTTATTATTTTGTATTGCAAATGCTACTAGCATATATATTTAATAATATATATAAAATACGCCGAGAGATATCCTTCTTGAGGTGTCTATTTTTAAATCAATTTATCACATTAAAAGTGTAATAGACGCCTCAAGAAGGATATCTCTCCACGTATATATATATATATATATATATATATACACACACACACACACACTAGTGATAATATGACTTAATTGTGAATTAATTTTTTTTATGTTTGGTAGGAGAGCCTTACACTAATTATTGTTTGTGTAGGCACCGATAACAAGTGAAGTTGACCCATGTGGATGTGAGAGCATGTGAGAATGTACATTGATAGCCATTCAATTGATAGAGGTTTGCTTTTATGGCAGATCAAGCACCATTAGCTGTGTATTAAGATGCGTAAATATAAACTCTTTGTTTTTTCACCCCTTACAAGTGAGTGGTTATTGTAAACATAAAATAATTAAAGTAATTAGAAAAGTGTATATTCTAAAGCAATTTATCCTATATTAAAAGTGCACTTGCATGTGTTTTAACCACATTCAATAATACACTACACATCCACAAATAAACATGTATTAGTGCATGTGAATTATTTTACTAAACTTTTAATTTTATTAATTATTTAAAATAATTAATTGAGGGTTAGGTGTGCAATTGATGTCCATGAACAGTTATCGACACATGAGCAACCAGTGGACCCTCACCCTATTTTTTTCGAAATATCTTGTTATCAAAGACAACATGAGACATAACAAATAGGAAAGCGGGGGCCCCCAGGATCACCTCTCAATGGTAAGCTGGAATTGTAGAGGCTACCCTTGGAGGAGGGGGCCTAGGTTGGGGCCCATAGCTGAGGGCAAAGATATCATCGCGCTCATGGAAACACATGAACATGAAGGCTGCAGGATACCTGAGTTCGAAGGGTACAATAAAATATCTGTGTGGAATGAACTAACGAAGAATGGCAAGGGCCATGGCGGTGTAACAATCTTGGTTAAGAAAGAATATGAAAGAATCATAAAGATAGAAAAGAAAGACCCAAATAATCAGTACATATGGGTGAAGATAACAGATGGAGAATCTTTGATTTGGATGGCAGCTTGTTATTTTGCCCCTTATGGCTCCAAAGTGTACAAGAAAAGGAATCTAGATAGAGAAGACCCTTATGAAGCTCTAAAAATTGACATAGCAAAATATTGTGATACCGGTAAAATTATCCTTCTGGGAGACTTCAATGCGAGGACTGCAAATAACCAAGCTCTTTGTTTTGGTAAGGAAGAGGGGAAAAATAGCAATCCTTTGTGGTTAGAGGAAGAAGAAGATCAAAGTTGGCAAAGAGTATCTCAGGATTCAAAAGGTGGCATTTCGTCTTTTGGTGTAAATCTGTTGGGGTTTTGCTGCCTTCACAACTTAATCATCTGTAACGGCATAAGCACTTTTTCAAGCTCTGGGGCTTTCACATGTCATACCCACAATGGGCGGAGCGTGGTAGACTATGTCATTGGTTCACAAAGCATTATACCAAGGGTAAAAGAGTTGGAAGTAGGGAGCTGTCCTATAGAATTAAAATCCGATCATAGCCCTATTTATATAAAGCTTAGTATGAAAGTCAATGCTTTGATTTTTGGTTGGGCTGCTAACATTTTTTATTTCCTTTAACTGTTTTTCTAGCATTTTTTTAAATGTGTTCTGATTCTCGTCAGTTATAAGAATTTTGTCTTGAAGGTTGCCCCCTTTGTATGGCTGCGTACCTTCAAGACAATATTTTGCTATGTCAATTTTTAGAGCTTCATAAGGGTCTTCTCTATCTAGATTCCTTTTCTTGTACACTTTGGAGCCATAAGGGGCAAAATAACAAGCTGCCATCCAAATCAAAGAGGTGATCCTGGGGGCCCCCGCTTTCCTATTTGTTATGTCTCATGTTGTCTTTGAATTGTCTTGATATTTCGAAAAAAATAGGGTGAGGGTCCACTGGTTATAAGAATTTTGTCTTGAAGGTTGCCCCCTTTGTATGGCTGCGTACAGGCTTTTTGTTGGACATTGTCTTTCATACTAAGCTTTATATAAATAGGGCTATGATCAGATTTTAATTCTATAGGACAGCTCCCTATTTCCAACTCTTTTACCCTTGGTATAATGCTTTGTGAACCAATGACATAGTCTACCACGCTCCGCCCATTGTGGGTATGACATGTGAAAGCCCCAGAGCTTGAAAAAGTGCTTATGCCGTTACAGATGATTAAGTTGTGAAGGCAGCAAAACCCCAACAGATTTACACCAAAAGACGAAATGCCACCTTTTGAATCCTGAGATACTCTTTGCCAACTTTGATCTTCTTCTTCCTCTAACCACAAAGGATTGCTATTTTTCCCCTCTTCCTTACCAAAACAAAGAGCTTGGTTATTTGCAGTCCTCGCATTGAAGTCTCCCAGAAGGATAATTTTACCGGTATCACAATATTTTGCTATGTCAATTTTTAGAGCTTCATAAGGGTCTTCTCTATCTAGATTCCTTTTCTTGTACACTTTGGAGCCATAAGGGGCAAAATAACAAGCTGCCATCCAAATCAAAGATTCTCCATCTGTTATCTTCACCCATATGTACTGATTATTTGGGTCTTTCTTTTCTATCTTTATGATTCTTTCATATTCTTTCTTAACCAAGATTGTTACACCGCCATGGCCCTTGCCATTCTTCGTTAGTTCATTCCACACAGATATTTTATTGTACCCTTCGAACTCAGGTATCCTGCAGCCTTCATATTCATGTGTTTCCATGAGCGCGATGATATCTTTGCCCTCAGCTATGGGCCCGAACCCAAGCCCCCTCCTCCAAGGGTAGCCTCTACAATTCCAGCTTACCATTGAGAGGTGATCCTGGGGGCCCCCGCTTACCATTGAGAGGTGATCCTGGGGGCCCCCGCTTTTCTATGTATCATTCATTTCCATGTGAATTGTACGTACCTAGGTATACCAAGTTTAGTTGATCGTGTGGGAAAAGGGAAGGGTAGGGGTTTGCGTCATACTGTAGACAAAAGTGTCGAACATCCTCCTCCCAAATGTTGTCACGTAACGTGTAGCTAGTTCTACGCTCCGCGCATTCTTTACGACCAGACAGAAATGTTCAACATCCACATCCCATAGCTGTCGTAACGTTGGAGCTAATTCTACTTTCTGCGCATTCTTTCTGGCTGCGAGGCGCAAATTTCAAACTCAATTTTGTCGGATAACGACCCCGTTTCGAATCCTCTCATCGACCGGTCCAAACAGAATAATCACCATCAAAATAGCCCGATATTTTTTGCCTTTGAATACGTAAGCACGTGTTGGAATGCAAGTCGTTGGCACAGTTCTATACTAAATTTATTTTACCTGTAATTTTCAAACCAACCAATTTGTTCACGTCGTAAAGATGACATCCTTGGCGTTTTGCGGGGTTCGATCCTGTGACCATGAGCCACTTGTTAATGCGTTAAGCAATAGCATAATCAAAGTTATCGTCGCTAAATCTTCGGGGATTAGGGACTCGGCGGATCTCTTCAAATTCTGGGTAACAGTTGAGAAACATATATTTTTTTAATATACTATAATGCATCTGGCAGGATTTTTGTCGTAGCAAGCAATAGTGTAGAATGCCTCCATGAATCCCATTTCGCGCTACTCTTTTGGCTTTGCGGCAGTTCGTTACGCTCAATCTCTTTTGGTAGGCGGATGTACAGCAGGTGGTCATATCCAATTTAGCGCCTTCAAACTCTCCTCTCCTTTATTCAATTTAAGTTATCTCCCCCAAATTTAGGCCGTTATTCTGGCTAAATTTAGCTGGAATTTTCTCGTTGCCGTTCAAAAATTCTTCCTGTACCAAACCTTCGATATCTATCATTCCTTTACGCTAAATCCAAATAACTAAAAGAATTGGAAACGCCGCATCCTACATCACGGATTCGGTGACTTGATTGTATTTTGCATTGTACAAGTAATTGATTCGTGTTTCGGGGCATCTCATACATTTTTGTAAATTGGTTCGCAATATTCTTAGAAATTAATTCATCACAAACAATGTGAAGCTGCTTGTTAAATATTACGGTATTAGGTGGCCTTAATGTGTTATAAATTTCGATCTTTGTCTGTGGCATGTCTTGGATTTTGATTTGCTGATTTGTGTAGCAGTCAATTGTTCTACCGTGGGGATCAAATTTTGCAATTTTGTGTACCAGGTAGTCAAATCACACAGACGAGGATGACGCACGGAGAATCTCGCAAGGACAACAACGATTCTTCTAAAGAGCGCGTGGAGAAGAAAACTGAAACTATGGTACGTTATATTCGTTAATTTTCTTTTTCTGTTTATGATTAAGTTTTTGAGCACGGCAATGGTCCTCTACATGCGGGCTACCTAAATATTTTCAGCCGGGATGCTGACACAGATCATTAATGTGGAATGAAATTACAGTAAAGAGATATGCCAATGTTTTAGTTAACTTGTCGCATCTTAAATGAAACAAAAACTACTTAGCTCTCCCATAGGCTGCTTGGCCTCGTGGACGTGATTAAAAACATTCATTCATTCATCCCCTTCTGTCATGAGATTTTTTTTCCTTCTGTCTTTTTTGGTTGTTGAGAAAATCCCTCTGTACAGAGCTTGTCATGTGGGAAAAAATGCCTTACAAATTCCGAGAGTGTGCTGAAAACTTGCAGCCCCTCTTCTCTAGTACTTGATCAAAATTTCCCGAGCAAATTATAGTCCGTATCTCGAGGTCTTTAAATATATATAATAATATTCCTGTTTTCTGCTTCTGAATGTCCCATGGGTTGATTTGTTCAAATAAAATTCTAAGCATGTCCTTTGACCTATCTTAGCCATTAGGAGACATCGATATTATAAGATAGTTTAAATTCAAGTTTCCATCCCCCTAGTCCTAGTACATGCTAGGTTCTTTCACAGGTTAATTGAAATGCATATAATGTAATTCCACTTAAATGGTAGTATGTATGATGTCCAACAGCATGCTTTTCTCGCTTGTCTATTTCTATAGTAGATAGATATTGTAGCGGACCAAAATCCTGTACCGGTGGTGAATTCCACTTTGTTCAATACGAGCTTTTTAATTTCATAGTGTAGCTGAGAATTTCAAATGTATATGGCCTCCTCTTATGTTTTCTTAATGATACATATCATTCTTTTGTGGTTTACTCAAGGAATGCTCCTAATCAACCTTAAAGGAGTAACGCGGCAATTCTGCACTTTCGGTAAGCTTCCATTGATGTCTGATACGCTCGCAGTAGAGTGTCCATCAAAATGCTTGGGCGTAGCAATTGGGCGATAACAATACCCAATAGGGTCTCTTAGCATCTCATGTACTGCTGCTGTTGTTCTAGCGTAATCTTGAAGCTGGCTTGATTTTGTTCTTGTCAGGCCACTCTTTTCCGATGTTAATTTAACATTTTATTATGGGAGCCTTAACTTTATTTGCATTTAATACTCATAAAAAATAGGAATTGAACAGCAATGTGACTCTTCTTTGACTGACATCGACTTATTTAAGATGGTTCAAAGTCTGCTAGCCACGCAGTCATCTTTTTCATTGAGATGAAAACTGCAACAGCCTTTTTCATTCATCTGCAAAGGGGCATGCGGAGAAGAAAACTACACCAATGACATTTTTCTAGTTTATGGTTTATTTTTATTTGATTTTATTTTGGCCAGCAGTGGATATTAATATAATTTCTATTTTAAATACAACTCACAATCTCCAAACTAAATGCCAATGTCCTGTAGAGATTATATTCGATTTCACGCGAATTGTAATATGGGCATTCCTAACAACAGATCTCAAATATCTCCCTTCTCTTGAAGAGATCAAAGGGTTTGTGTTGTTTGGATTGTTTATAATTTGCACATCCTGACTGAAAATATCAAACATGTATAGGCCCCTGCACTGTTTTCCTAGTGTTTTACAACCTCTAATTGGACTGTCTCCTCCCATAGCATAGTTTTGTGTGCTACTTTATAATTTATTGTAGTCCACATGAGGTAATAATCTGATCAGTCTGTAATAGTTTAAAAGTTTTCGTGAGTTAAAATCCTTGTCAACCTGGCTCTCAACAAACTAAATTTCGTTGTTGCAATACTTCCTTTCTGAATTCAAAATAAATTTCATGGGCTTATATTACTGCTTGGATAAATATCTCAAAATGTGGCCCAACACAACTTAAACTTCTGGTAATTAATTGTTTGCAGTTATATTTATTAACTTAGTACCCAATGTCAAATAAACAAACCATCACAGAACCTAGCAGGAGTGTAACATGTGTCTCTATGGTCGATTATTTATTTTTGTGTGGGACATTAGATGCTGGTAAACTATTTTGGTCTTCTGATATGTTAAATATGTAGGATAATTTTTTTTTATTATAAATTTGGCTATGATACTAGTTCATTTTCATTGGCTCTTTAACATAAAGAGGTAGTTGTGATAAGGCTTGGTAGGGGATGTAATTGTTGAAGAGAAATCCAAGCAGGATGATTGGTGGGTAGAAATGGAATGAACAATGGCTTTCACATGGAAATTCCATGTGAATGTGATGAAGCGGGAAAAGCATGCGAGTTTTTTTAATTAGCCAATAATTATAGGCCTAACTTGTTTGAATTTAATATGTACCAAATTAATGGCATGCCCAAATGTCAAATGAACAAATGTCAACTACCGAGCCAATCAGGGTGCACAAACATAATATGGAAGCCGTAACATGAACACATATAAAATGGAAAATATGACATTCTTCACTATTTTCTCAAAGCAAAATCTCAATACATCAAGTATTTGGCACAAGTATATAAACACACCACTCTTCTAAACTCTATTTGCAAACTTGAATTCCAAACACATACTCTACACCGATCTCGACTTTTAGATTTTCTGGCAATCTCTTTTGCAAGATGCACTCACTCATCCCCTTCAAGCTTCCTTCAAGCTTCTCACATACCATGAGGAGATTAATGACATTATTGCACTCCTGAAAATTTATGCAATTTCCAAAAATGGCATTCAATTTTGGGTCCATATGAAAAATATTTGCCTTTTGCAAGTTATAGGACTCTGAAATGACCATCAAATGATCTCCAAGATGCTCATCATAAGATGATCTCAAACATGACCTTTACCTCAAGCTTCAACACAATGGTCTTCAACATGATATCATGTATGCACCAAATGGTCCCATTCAAGATCAAGTTAATTTTCCAGGGATTTTTTTGTATCACAAACATAGGATCAAACAGCAATGTAACTGTTTTTTACCTACATTGGATTCTATAAGATGGTCTAAAGTCCCCTAGCCATGCAGTTATGTTTTTCTCTGAGATGAAATCTGCAACTGCTTTTTGCGTTCTTCTAGACAATATTTCTTTCATTTCCTTGTGCCCTTAGGAAGAATTCAGTAATAACAAAATAAACATCTACTAGACGGAAATATCTCCAAAGAAAGAGGCCGTCTTTGATGGAAAAGTAAATATATTCTGAGGCTTCAGCCCTGAAATATTACATTGGCTATGAAGGAATAGGTATATCCATACACAAAAACTAAATGCCATGATCATCTCGCAAAATCCCTAATATTCATTCTCTTAGGTCTAGTTAATATTATTGTTAATCATAGGTTTGTCAGTTGGGCATTTTATGTGAAGTGTTTCACATATAACATTGTTTAAAGCAATCGTGTTGGCAGAGATATTCAGCACAAATCTTAGACTGCACCTTTGTTGTCCATGAATACACTTGTCAAGTTCACAGCTGCAAGTTTGTTTGAGTGACAGCTTGTTGGTTAAACTTTGGGCCCATTTGTTCAAATTAGGACCCAAATTTCATTAGTTGTGCTTATCCAATATTGGGGCTCTACAACTGTATTCAACTCAATTTCAAAATTCTGTAACAAAATATCCACCTATGTTGAAGACTTATCATATTGCATTCTGCAAACTAATTGTATTTTTGTGCCACATGAATCCTTTTCTGACTGATACTTGATTTTATAAACCAATCTGTAGTTTGGATGGGCATGTACATAGCTTGGGCATGTTAAGAACTTTAATTTGTATGTTTCCACACAGAGGATATGCTGATTTATGAACATGCCTTACAAATTGATTTGACAACATCTTTGTGATCAATAAAACAAAAGGAGGACATTCTACAATATTCATCAATTGTTTGGCATTCCTATAAATGTTTAGAGGTAGTGGTATGAATCTTGATTACATTCTGATTTATCTAAAGAAAAAAAATGGTCGCACCTTGATTTATGGTTGGACACATGCTTCCTTGATTGTAGATCTGTACTTAACACGATTTTTTTTTAAGTTGCTTTCTTCTATTCTGCTGACAATGCAATTTGGCTGTCTTTTGCACGTTTAATGCTCTTCTTTAAGCTTTTTCCCTTTCAGATGCATCCTTAATTTTTAAGACTGCCATTTGTGCCTATTTTGAGCCACAAGCTGCTTCATCCTATATTGTGCCATATTCACATTCTACTTGAGAATCTAAAGAATTTGCTGTTGCTCCTGCACATGGTTTTCCACTGCTAGAAGCTTTTGAGGAGCCCTGCAGATTGTTGACAGGTAGGGGCTAACCATAGAGTGCTTCATAGGAAGTCATTTTGGTGGATGTATAAATTGTTTTGTTGGACAACCACTATGCCAAGGGAAGCCATTTGGACCACCACTCTGCCAAGGGAAGCCATTTGAGTGTAATGTCCCCATTTTTAGCACTACACTTTCTAGTGATTGTTAGCCTATTCCCGGATGCCTGTAGGCTAGTCAGAGGCAGAATTAGGGTTTCCAGCTGCTTGGAGGTTTCTTTTGAGGATTTAGGGGCTTGCATGTTGGAGTTTTGCAGATTGGTTGCTAGTTTCTTTTTGGGTTTTCAAAAAGCTTCGGAGAGATGTGACATGCATTTCAATCAGGGGTTTGCATACAAGATTGATTTCTGGATTCTTTCTGGGTTTTCAAAGAGCTTCGCAGTGGTATGACATGCATCTGCATCTGACAAACTTTCTTGGACTTACTATTTTTAGTAAGTT
This sequence comes from Sequoia sempervirens, assembly GCA_007258455.2. Classification (NCBI taxonomy): domain Eukaryota; kingdom Viridiplantae; phylum Streptophyta; class Pinopsida; order Cupressales; family Cupressaceae; genus Sequoia; species Sequoia sempervirens. Next base: position 47,795,226 of record VDFB02000009.1, read on the forward strand.
ACGACGGCTACTCAAAATGTGGTTAAAATGCATTTGGAGACACTTACTATTTTTAGTAGTATGCTATTTATAGTAAGTGTTATTTTTGGCAGTGTTTCAATAGCTTGGTATTATGGCTATTTTTGGCAAGGCAATATATTTAGTTTGGTCTCCAACATTCTTGGAGCTTGTTCAATGTTTTAAGTGATTCTTTTATGGATGCCTCATTTGGAAAGTTTAATGTTTTAAGTGAAATATAAGCTAAGGCAAATTGGATGCCTAGCTTGGAGGTATATTTGAATTTTATAAAGTATTTCACTTAAGTGATTTGGACGCCTAGCTTGGAGGTATATTTGAATTTTATAAAGTATTTAACTTAAGTGATTTGGACGCCTATATTTGTGAGTAATTGCATTTTAATAAAGTTATATTCCTTATATGCTTTTGGATGCCTAAGTCAAGGAGGGTCAAAGTTGGAAAATTTCAAAATGCAAATTTGAAGTGAAATGAGAATCTCATTTGGGCGCCCTAATTGGAGGGAAATGAATTTAAATTTGAGGAGAAAAGGTTATAAATAAGAGTGCTGGGCTTCATTCTTGGTATCCATTGCTTATCATAATGAAATGCTACTGAAATTATTTCAAAACCCTTGCTTCGAGGAACACATACCTCCTAGCTTATATCAGTTTGGTATTTGAGAGATAGTACCTAGCTAGTTTGAGACTGCTTCTTCATTTAGAGGTTGCAAATAGAGCTTCACAGAGATGGATTCAATTGATATTTTTTGATTTTGGAGAGTTTTTATCAGTTTTGGTGATGCTGTTGTGGTACCTGGCTAAAGCACATTTTCGATCATAGCTCCTTGCACGAATTTTTGATGGTTCTGGGTATTGGCCCATTGTTTAAGTCTACCTTGGGCACCCCTTCTTGCTAAGTTTCAGATTTTATTGTGAAGAGTTGAATTTTATCTTGCTGGTTGCCCTTTCTTGGAGGCTGTACTTTGCCTATCCTTTCCTTGGGATTTGTGCATAAAATATTTGAGGCATTTTGTTGTTGATTGGTGGCTTGAGCTTGGTCGCCTACCTCCTAGGAGTCATTTGCATTCAGTTTCACATCATTCGGAGAAGTATTGGCGAAGTTACGAGCATAAAGGTGAAATTTGTACTTGCTGGTTTGAGTTTTCAGTTTGCTGCAATTTTATATCAGACTTGATATTTCAGTCATTTTGGCCATATTTCTTATGCTGGTTAGCTTGTACTTGTTTGGAGTTCATTTCCTAACATTTTGGAGTGCTTAAGATATCTATATCTCATTGTATTTGCAGATTATATCTCATATTGTAACGCTGAAATCAGTAGTACTGATCAACTCCTTATATTTCTGCAATTTACATTTTGTATTCCCACTTTTAGTGGAAGAGATAGGCCTCGCCGTCTTTTACTTTCAGCATTTTACTTTCTTGTACTGCCCGCTGAAAAGCGGAAGGGGTCGGCTAGCCGCCTAGACATTTACTTTTCAGTACCTTGTATTACACTCCCGCTGAATAAGTGGTCGAGTTGCATTTCACATATTGCTGATCGACTGAGCCGTCTTTCATATTCATTACTTTGTAATACACTTCTGCTGAATAAGTGGTCGAGTTGCATTTGCATAGCATTCTGATCGGCTGAGCCGTCTCTCATTGTACTTTCCAGTAGTTTTTCAGTTTTACAAGCTAATGATCCCCTTTCTATTGTATGCTCTCACCTTGCCCACATTGGGATCTGGGTGATCAGAAAGTGAAAGGATTCCTTTCAGCTAGTTTATTTGGTTATGCTAACGTTAACGGGTGAAGTGTTTGTGGAAAAATTGAAAAAAATTATAAGGGGATATTTCATTGAGCCACAATGATAGTTTTTATGACATAAAATATCAAAGGTAGCAATCTAAGCTCTTGTTGACAATCATTAATCTTTGTCTGGTCATTTAATTAGGTCTGACATGAAGAGCTATTGCCAATATAGTGCCAGTAAGCCTAAACAGTTCTTTCTAGAAGTTGCTTGCTAATTCTGGAAACTTGGGAAACCAATGAATTTTATAAATATGCTCCATGAAAGTTGATGCCATTGTACTTCCTAAGAAAGGAGGTGTCATTTCATGGAAATTTGCAATGAGTTTGTCCACCATCAATACATGATGCTCTATTCTTCCATTAGGAATACTAGTAATAAAATCTTTGGACACTTATTCTTATTGTCAGGTAGGAATAGCCAAGGCTTCAAATGGTCATAACAATTTCAGGGTCCAACCTTTATTGTGCTAGTAGACTAGACACTCAGATACAAATTATAGTACGTTTCCCTCCACATTATCCCAAAATAAGACCTGCTTAACATGATGACAAGTTTTTCAGGAAACGCAAGTGGCTGTCGTAGATGAATGAAAGTAAATGTTTCGATTGTGCATTCCAACATAAGTACAACCAATCATTGTGCTGTATAGATTCTTATCTATGCAAGAGCTTGACAGATGCATTCTAGTAATTTTGCTATTATTGGTTAATTTGTTGAGTCCCTCAATCTTGCTGCTATTCTTGACATGTTGCTGCAGTCTAGCCAACACTTATGAAAGAGATGGAATTTAACAAATTTGTGCCCTCTTGTTGTCTAGAGGGAATGCCATCACTACTTTCCTTGTCCTTCTTATATCTAGTCTCAATGTCACATTCCAATATTTTTTCAACCCACTTTTGTTGCTCCTTTGTGGATAGCCTCTTTTCTAAAAGTATATAAGCTTGGTGTGGTCAGATTTAACCTTAAAGTGATTTCCTTTTAGGTACGAGTTCCATTGCTTGACTATGTGTAATATGATAAGCATTCCCTTTTGATAAGCGGACTTAACTAAGTTATCTATGTTTTGGATTGTGAGATAGTGATTTTCAAATGCTAAGGGTCTTCCTTCATGTGATAAGATTCAAGACATCTCCAATTTCTCGTCCTAAAGTATCACGCCCTATTACAAAGGTTTACCAGAAGTTAAAGAGTTGCTAAACTAGCATGGTGTACAGGGCTTCCTTGTTTTCTCAATGGTTGGGTCACATCAATTGAAAAAAAATACATCCTCTTAAGTGAGTCAATGAGTGGTGCAACAATGAATATGCAGTTCAAAACAAACTTGCAATAGTAGCATATGAGCCCAAAATATACTCAAATTTTTTATATTTTTCAACAATATGCCACTCCAACTTTAATTCTTGTGGAAAACCAAAGGTCTCCAACACAAAAACAATAAAAGACCATTCAACCCTATCATAAGCCTTTTCAAAATCTAGCATCATCATCATGAATACATTTTGGTTAGACTTATTGGTCCGATCCAAAGCCTCCTAGTTGGTCATAACATTTTTAAGGATATATCTTCTTTTGATAAAATTCAATTTGGGTATCATTAATGATTCTACAAGATATTAGTAAATCTAAGGGCCAACATTTTAGCTAAAATTTTGTATGATACAATTAACAGAGTAATGGGTCTCCAATCATTGATCTGAGCCTTAGCACCCTCTTTAGGTAGCAACTTGATGATATCCTTATTAATATTACCCCCAAGAGACCCATTCTCAATGGCCTCATTATATATTTTCAATAAATCATCGGCAATCTAAGAAGAATTGGCTTTGTAAAATTCACTTGCTAATCCATTAGCACTGGGAGACTTACCAATCTCAAAGGAACTAATAGCTTTAAGAATCTCCTCCTTACTGGATTCTTTCTTGAGCTCCTCAATTTCCTCTTCATTAATCTTCTTTGGAATAATTATTGCACATACCTCTCTAGCATCTCTGCTTTGTTTATTATTATCCTTTGCTATGAACAAGGTACAATAAAAATCTTTGAAAGATTTTTCCATATTCTCTAAATCATCAACTAAGACTCCATTAAACCAAGTAAGACCAATAGATTCTTTTATATTTTAGAATTTAGAGATATTAAAAGAACATTTTATTCCTTTTATCCCCCTCTTTCAACGAGTTCATCTTAGCTTTTATTTTTGCACCTCGGGTATTGTGACTTTGTACACATCCCGAATTATGCTTAGTCATAGCAACATTGACAACTAAGGATCATTATTGGGATCATTTTGAATTTGGCTTTCCTAAAATAAGAGCTTTTCCTCTATTTTTTTTCAGTTTTCCTTCTTTTAAGAGCCATCTTTTTACCAATGGTTTTAAAGAAATTCCTGCAACCATTTACAACATTATTTCAATATTCAATGGCTGAACATGAATGAAAAAGTGCTTTGTTAATGTTTCTAATAGTAGCAACACCATCAATGCAGTCATGATTTTTCAGCAAGTTCACATTCAATTTATATTGATTATCTTTCCTGCACTGCACAACAGAGCTGTCTCTTTTCACAATTATATTAGCTTCAATAGGGTAATGATCAGACATGGTGTAAGCAATAACCTGAACACAATTCCTATCATCCACAAAGTTTCAAAGCTAGAAAAGTGCTTTTGGGCATAAATTCTGTCTAATCTTGAATATATTCTTTTTCCATCATTCTAACTATTACACCATGCAAGCCATATGCTTCTACTATTAGATTTTTTCTGCTCAAGTGGGTCAACCAAATTAAGGATTCTTTTGGAATTATCCAAAAAATACTGTTCATTAGCCTTCCAACACTTAGTGATACCCCTGGACTTGTCTTCCTTTTGTTCAATCATGTTAAAGTCTCCACCAATGACCTAAGGAACTTTGGGGAGGGAGGATGCCAACCATTTCCACAATTCAATTCTATCTCTATAGTCATTGGTGCATAGATTGAGTAGATTCCAAATTTAACATTATCTTTCTCAATGATGATCCAAATAACCCTAGTATAGGGAGAGCGGCCAAAGTTGTTCATAAAGGGACTCTATTTCAATGCAAAAAGAATGACAGTACCCCATTTACCTCTATTATGATTAGAGGTCTAGATTTAAATAAAATTCCTACAAATGAATTTCAAAACATTCTCATGTTGAAAACCAACAACTTTGGTTTCTTGAAGCAACAAGAAATCCAAATTAGACCTATTATTGTAAAAGGACCTTAACATATATTTTCTATTAGGGTTTTCAACCTCCTTGATGTTCCAACCAATATAGTTTAATGTCATTTTTGGACGGGGAGGTAGAAGGCCTTTGATTCTTGTAAAGTCTATCAAAATATTTGGGAATCTTTTCTTCATTTCCCTTTTTATCAATTTTTTTATTGGTATCACTATTGTCAAATTGCCTTTTTTTTCCCATTATCTTTATTTCTCGAATTTCCATTTTACTATCTTGCTCTAGGCTCTCCTCTTGAAGAAGAGAGTAACACAATATTGAATGACCTTCTGTCTTTTGGAATGACCCACAAAAACAGTTTAAGCAACCTCATTTGAACCCTTTGAATATAAATTTCCCATAACCTGGGGGCATTGGGGCATCAAGCTATTCTTTCAGCTTGAATCCTTGTAATATGTAGCCATGTTGTTCTTTTTAGATTAAAAATACTATGTTCTTTTTTCTTTTTTTTTGTGTTCTTTCAGACTAGACAAAAGATGTAGAAGGGTTTGTGTTTTGATTGAAATGATTTGAATATAACAGCAGATTACAATAATTGTTTGCAGCAGATATTAATTCTGAAAATACTGAAATTTCATGAAATACAATAGCAGAAAAAATCAGATTTAAATGCTGATCCGAATATTTATTTTTCCTTCAAAATAACAACCCAGTTCGTAAAATATCACCACTTATCTAAATCAAACATACCCAAAATTAGTTTTGGCCTTGAAATCATTGCTGTACTAAAAATCAGGTTTAGGAATCCTCAAATCGGGACACCACTATTCAAAAATAATACCAAAGTGATAGAGTGCTTGCATGCCCTAGGCACCACCATGCAACTAGAAATAAGATTGAAATCTCAACGCCATCTTTAGAAATGAACCAAATCAGTATGCACAGCCAACCACAAGAGGTATACAACCAGCAGATGGAAAAGGTATGATTAGTAAGGAGAAGGGTTCTACAACCAAAACTCAATATTCTCCTTCAGATCTGACTAGATAACTTTAAAAATCTGCATTAACCCTGAAAACTTGAATTATAAACTCCACAATAAACCTAGCTGTGATCTCTATATGAAATCATACAAAATCTCCTAGATGGTGTCTTTCAACAGCATAGAAGATGTCGACTGTAAGGGGTTTCGTCCTCACAAATCAGAGAGAAGCAATCTCCTCCAAAGCTAGAACAATATCCAAACATAACATAACATAATCACAAAAATGAGCTCCAAATGAAACTTATACTTTACCAAATTGGGTGCTAACTTCCAGCCCTAATTCTCACACCCAAAAAGAAGAAATAATATTTTACTTTAATTTATCCATCCCTTATGTCTCCCTCAACTTGGGCGCCAACTTCTAGGAGCCCCCCTTTTTAAAACAACTTATGATTACTCATGGGCCTTTTTTATAATTTAACTTTATAATTTTTAAATAAGTTAAATATTATATTTAACTTTAATACATTATGTTATTTAAAATAAAGCACTAGACCATATAATATATTGAAATATCGATTTCAAATGCTCCCACCTACACATCTAAAAATAATAATACTAACCAGAGGCATTGCCGGTGATCCAACGTGACTTACTAAAATTAGTAAGTACTAGAACTTGCCCAAATACTCTCCAGAAAAGGGGATTATGCACAAGAAAACCATTGGAACTCATCTAAATGAGAAGATATTGCCAACATAGTGGATAAACTGCCTCTAGAGCTCCCTAATCCCTACTCATTAGCCTACGAGAACTCAACTGAATAGGCTAATGGTCCACCCTACCAATAGGTTAGGAAGGGGACATTATAGTCTGCCCTTCCCAAAATTGCTTGTCCTCAAGCAATTTCAACATTGGATGTTGCAAAATCTGCTCACTCTCTCATGTTGCATCCTCCACTGGCAAGTCTTTCCATTTGATCAAATGCTCGTTGATGACCTTCCTCCTAAGAATCCACTCTCGAAGATCATTAATAGCCTTTGGTATTAGAACCAACTTCCCCTCCTCATCCAAAGGTGGTAAAACAGATGAGGGAACTACATTATGCCCGAGTGCCTTCTTGAGCTTGGATACATGGAAAACATTATGAACCTTGTTGCTAGCTAGCAAATCAAGCTCGTAGGCAACCTCTCCAACCCTCGTGGTAACTTTGAATGGGCCATAAAATCTAGTCTTGAGCTTCTCGGCTCCACTCTTCTTAAGAGTAGACTATCTATATGGTTGCAATCTCAAATATACCATATCCCCAACCTCAAAATTGCGCTCTATCCATTGCTGATCGACATACAACTTCTGCTGATTCTGTGCTTGTTGCAGATTTTTCTTCAAAATGTTCTCATGATATCTTGACTTTCCTGTAACCAATCCTTTTCCTTAGGCACTCTGTTGTCTCCAAAAAAAAGATCCATGAAGTTGGGAGCCTCATACCCATATAAAGCCATAAATGGTGTCATCCTGATTGACATATGATAGGTGGTATTGTAGAAATACTCACCAAGGCACAACCACTTAATCCATGCTCTTTGCTGTCTAGAAACATAGTTCCTGAGATACCCTTCCATCCATTTATCAATTATCTCCGTCTGCCCATTTGTCTATGGGTGGTAGCTCATACTAGGAGTGAGCTCAATCCTACTCAATTGGAAGAGCTCCTGCCAAAAAATACTCAGAATCTCGTTGTCCCTTCCGCTCACAATACTCTTGGGTAGCCCATGTAGTCTAAAGATCTCCCTGAAAAGCAAATCAGCTACCTGAGCAGTTGTATATGTCGTTGAAATGGCGAAGAATTGAGCAAATTTAGTCAATCTGTCAACCATCACATGTATACTGTTTTTGCCTTGAACCTTTTAGGTGGCCATGTAATGAAGTCCATAGAGATGCACTCCCATTTCTTATTAGGAATGGGCAATGGCTGAAGTAGACCAACTAGAAATGTATGTTCATTTTTTATTTTGCTGGAAAATTGGACACTCTCTAACATACTTAAGGACCTCATTCTTAAGTCCCTTCCAAGTGAATCTCTCATGAATCTGCTTGTAAGTCTTGAAGAAACCCGGATGACCAGCCATGGGTGTATCGTGAAAGATCCTCAAAATCTTCATCTTAAACTGTGAGGAAGGCACCAAATATATCCTGTCCTTGTATGTCATGTCCCCTTCTAGTTGACATCTCGCAGAGCACAGGATTAGCCTATTATGCGACCCTCGTAGGCTGATGGGATGGATAGAGGGTCTTGACGGAGCTTGGCTCAGCTTCAGTTGTCAGTATTTGATCAGTTGGCTTTCGTTCGGGCTCATTCGGACACTTTTAGCCTGAGTTGCTATTTTTAGCAGTATCTGGCACTCAGCGAGGCACCCCTGCCATTTTTAGCAGTATGGATTGATCAGGTGCAGAATCATCCACTTAGTCACCAGCTTCAGACGGTTCGTAAATCGGACTCATTTCGAGGGAGATATTAATATTTAATTGATTAATTAAATATTAATCATTTGTGGAGCATATGTTATAAAGTTATAATATTTTAATATTATAACTTAAGTGGACTGATGAAGGGGTCGCCCATCATGGAAGGGGCCATTTGACGATTATAATTTATGATTAAAAATTTGGCTGGAGACTATTGAATAATTAAACAATAAAAGTCGAATTCTTTTAATGATCCCTATCTTTAAGGAATTCGCACTTTTCATGAGTATAAGGCATTTTCATTGGAATTCGAGCCATTATGTTATTGTGAATTGAAAATTGATCAAGTTTTGACCAGAGCACGGAAGCCAAGGGTTTCAGTTTCAGAGCATTGGGGAACGAGCCATCTCCAGTGAAAGCAATTCAGAGGGTGTGAGATATCATCTGATTTATTGCCAGGCAAGAGATTTCTTCATTTAGAAGAAATTACAGAGCTTCACAGTTGATTCAAACTTCAGGGTTTCAGTTAGTAATTCATTACAGAGGAGTTATTGCATTGAGGCGCATATTTCAGGGAGATCTGGAGAGTCTTAAGAGAGCCGTACATTTTCATTTATTGCTGCTGTCAGCCGTACCATTCAGTACCAGGCCGTACCTTTCAAGAAAAGGGCGTACTTTCTTCCAGAAGCAAATCGCCTACTTTGGGAGCAGTCTGCCATTACCAGCTTAGGCGCCTATATTCCTGGCATTGTTCTGGATCATCAGGAGGAGGGAGAAAGGAGTTTTTATTGCAGCCGTACCATATCTGGCTCCTTTACAGCTTGCTGCTATTACCAGGTTTTTCCATTAAATAATGTTATTTCCTTGTTGCATGTTACCAGATCTCTATTGTACTGAGTTCAGATGATCAATAAATGATTCACCTTCAGTAGATCTTGTATTTTCATTCAATTTTTATATTGTAGCATTTATATTGAATTTATCATTCAATTATTGCAAAAATCGCATTCTTCATCATTTATGTAAAAACATCCAAAAAACCAAAAATACACAAAACACTCAGAAAAACAGTCAGATTCAGAAAACGGGGAAACTAAGGTTTCTACATTGTACACGATCAACTCATTGACCACTGTGTACCTATTATCATGAGTTGTGCCCTCTACAATCCCTGTTGCCCATGCATCCTTGGAGTACTCAACTGCAATTAATTCTCTCCAATCAGCAACAATCTCCACTAGAGAACATATGCAAGGTCTCCTAGAAAGTGCATCAACAACTATATTTTTCTTCCCCTTGACATAAACAATGTCAAAGTCTCAAGCCTGCAATCTGCTGACCCACTTTTGTTCCTTGACATAAACAATGTCAAAGTCACAAGCCAACAATCTACAACAATTTGGTGTAGTAATAAGAGTTGTTTGGTTTGATAAGCAATTGTGTATGATTTTGTACCTTTGCTGTCCCAAATCTTTGTAAAGTGTTGAGTGAGTATTGAAGAAATAAATCAAAAGGCATATGCAATTTGATCCAAAGTTTCAAAGTCTATTAATGTCTTTTCTCATAATCTATTGTTTCAATCTGCCCCTTGGACAAGTGTTGTCACCTCCTTGGGAATTTTGTGATTAATGGTTATTGTTTGATGTTGTTTAATGATATAGATTTTAGCCTACATCTTGGACAGGTGTCGACACCTCCTCGGGAATCCTATTATCCAGTTCATCGTTATTTGTTGTTTCTAGTAAGCTGCACCTCAGCCTACACCTCGGACAGGGGTTGGTCCTCCTTGGAAATCCTGAGATTCAACTTACCGTACGAGTGTTTGCTTGCAGAAGACCTTATTCCAACATAGATATGAAAGTTTATAGCCTTCAGACACATTCTGAGAGATGGTTGGCACAAGTGATCCAACCATTCCATTCCCTCTCCTATGCCCCTCTTGCTTTGTTTATCTAGAGGAGATAGGATAGATTAAAAGCTAGCTTAGTTGTAGTTAAGATTTGCAGAAACCAGAGAAAACCTTAGCTGCAACACATTGTGCTTTATGCACTCTTGTGCCATGTCGCTGAGTAAAAAGATAGGAACATTAGTTTACTTTATGTTTTATGCAAACATCAACAAAAAGAAGGAGCTTCCCCTCCTAATTTGAAGAGCAGTCATTACGCACTGTAAATAGCTGTGCATTTCCAATAAGCACTCTAGAGGTGCTAATTGAAATGCCAACAGTTTTTTGGCGCCCACTGTGGGGCAACGAGGCATAAAACTTCAAGAAAAAGCTAACGCTTTATTTCACGGGAATGATCCTTTGGCATCCTATTGCATGATCCATACAAGAAGCAATGGATGGTAACAACAATAATGCTGGCGAGAGACGTCCACCTTCATTACCTTGGGGAAATAACTTTGGACCTTTGGCTTTTCAGGTAAATCATAAGTTACCTATAGGGTCAAGGAAGCACTTTCCCCAATTTCACGGTGATGGAAATTGACACCAAGATGAACATTTTGCTGCATTCACAACGGCATGCGTCATCTTACATGTGCCACATGAAGACATTGCAGTGCGTCTCTTTGTGGAGACTCTTGTTGGGAATGTTGCGGACTGGTTCAATCACCTAAAGCTAGACATTATTACAAGTTGGGAAACTATGAGTGAGAAGTTTTTGGCGAGATTCAAGCCCGCCGAAGACAGTCATTTGTCGCTCGCCCAACTTGTAAATTCAAAGATGGAACACAATGAACACATGAGGGAGTTTGTGGCAATTAATCGTCTTGTTACACAACTTTCTTCTACACTCAATCCATCACCGGAGATTTTGATGAGTTGTTTCATAAATGCTCTTCCATCAGAGATAGCCTTCTTCCTCAAGACAACAAAAGAAACAGAGTTGAAGAGTGTGCAAGAAAACTCCATCAAGTTGGAAGATAATATGATCACTTCCGGCTTGATGAAGAACAACCGTACCAGCCAAAGAAAGACAATCTTCAGCCACAGTTGCCAACATCTCCATCAAGACCAATGATTGAAGCTGCACAGTGCAGTATTTTGCTGTTTCCATGACACTGATGCACATACTAGATCCACGTGTCCTGAGAATTTGAGAATGAGCCAAATCATGGGATATGCTGAAGTTGCTCCCAGTTCTAGTTTTGTACCAACAACAAGTTCTAACGTTGTCTTACCATAGACGAACAACTTTGATGGTGACTCCGCAATGGGATATTTTGAACCCTCAATCAAGAAAAAGAAGCATACTGTCATTATTCTCTTGTGGTGAATCATGAAAAATTTTCATCGCCTGTGTTCACATGTGCTCAACACTTCAAGACACATAAAGAAGAAGAAAGACGAAAACCAAACGAGAAGGGTGAAGAGGTGCCTTCTACTTCCAATCCCAGGTCTTCACAGAAGAACGCTATGCCAGTCACTCAAGATCCATCTTCAACAAATTTTGACATTGTAGCTTCCATGATGAAGACCAAGGTACAAATCTCTCAACTGGAATATCTTTAGGATCATCCAGAACAACTAGATCAGATTCTCAATGTTGTAAAGAAGCAGGCTGTGCTCAAGTCATTTGTTCCAGCGGGAGCAAAGATTGAAACGGGTCCTGGTAATTATGTGACTTTGTCAGAGATAGAAACTGAAGATCAGAACATTGCTTGTTCTAAAAAGAGACTGGCAGAGGACACAAGGTCATGGACAATACGATGTAGTGGAGGTTGTTCATTAGCAGTTTCAGAAGCGGGGGAAATGGTCATCTCCCTAAAGGACAGTTGCACCCATTTGTGCAATTGGAATTCATTGAAGCTAAGAAAGAGGTGCTTTCGTTAGGCCTCAAAGATGCAGAAGACATGGGAATCAAAATCCTATGTGTTAAAGGTGATCTAGAGCTGATCCATGAGCCGGTCAAAGGATATTTTTAGGTCAACAAAGATCACCTACGGCATTATCGAGTTTGGAACTCGATTGATTGGTTTGAAGAGTTCTATATCCAGAGGATGGACGACAACATAACTAATGCCTTAGGGGTATCAACTTTCCCATTTGCATCATATCCTGACTTTTGTCAGAGTACCTTTGCTTGGATATACGAATACCTAAGAATCTTCATCCCAGAGGGATTGTCTCTTGCAATTCCCATCAGAAGAGAAGTAAAGCCTTTTAGGTAGAAGCAACATCGATGGGAGGCTCTTTACGTTGCCATGAAGCAGACAATATCCAAAGCACTTCATCTCTTCGAGGGTGGAGTGAATCTTTGTAAATAATTTTCTTTTTGCTTAAACGTTATGTAGTAATATATTTCTCTGTTACATAAAGTATTGTCATGTTTTAGGTGAATTCTTAGGTAGTCTTGTTTTTAGGTGGTTAGGAAAACTCCAATTGTTAGGTGAATTAGGAAATAAGTCCTGACTCCAATGCCCAATTGATAAGAACACTGGTCTACAAAAACTAGAGATTCTCGGTTCTCCTATGCCGTAAGTATCCGACGTGGTCGCTAGACAGAGCCTAATGTTGTACCCATAATAATTTTTTGCCTCAATAAGGCATTTTGCTAAAAATGAGCTAAATCATGCAAAATTGTTAAAAATCCATTTTAGGTCAAACAAAACATAGTTTTTTTGTGGGTTTATGTCAAGGAAGATACTTGCAAAATTCTGAAAATTTGAAAATTAGGGTTTCAAACCCTTGTTTTTAGGAAAACCCCTAAAAATAGGACCTTTTCAAAATTATTTAAAAATGATTTTGATAAGATAAATTGGCTTCACGATCACACTGGTCAAGTCAAAATCACCAAAAAGTTTGTTTTACTTTGGTGGGTCTTTTTATTTTTTAGGAGAAAAGCTAGGACCTTTGCAACCATTAATGGCAGATGGCCAGTACCAGGTTTCAAAATCTAAGCCTCAAAAGCTTCAACGAAGAATCCATGGCGAAAAATGTTCGAAAAGATGCTTCATGACGGAGGGGATTTTCAAAGGTTGAAAAATGTTGAAAATATTATAAGTCTAGAAGATGCACGCCTTGCTACAAGAAAGGTGCTACACGGTCAATGCCTTGATGAAATTTTCAAGCACCCGTACACGCAGTATGGTGAAAGCAATTGCAACAGTGAACGTGTTCGTGTTAGCGACAACGGTGATCAACGTAGTTGGTGAGACGATGAACGCAAAGCACGAGAGGTGAAGGTCTTTACGGAAATTGATGACATTGAAGCCAAAAGAGCCCCTACTGACCAGGGGCACCCATCATTCTGGGAAACCAAATGAAGTTTTTAGTAGCTGCTTTCTTCAAGGCATCTGCTCAACATCCTTTCAGCTTCGCGACCAATCCAGTTGCACGCTCATAGGACCTGTCAAGCATTCACAAACGAAGATCAAGCAGAAAGCACCGAATGCAAAGGCAAGATGAAGGACATAAATTTTTTTGGCTAAGTGTTAAGGAAATTGCACCTTCCTAGAAATAGGCGCCCAACCTTTTGGGCAGTTAGATGCAGTCTTCAAGCTCCGTGACCTTCAGGAAGTCCTCTGTCTTGATCAATCTCAGAAATGACACCATCAACAAGCTTAATAGATAAATCAAACATTTGACAACAAGGATCAAACTAAGGCTGTTCATGAAAGGTTGCAAGACGAAAATTTCAACACAAAAGGTCAAAGGTGCCCCTGCAGGCCAGGGGCGCCCAAACTTTTGGGGTCTCTAAACCAACTTTCATGACCTGCAAGGCCAATTAATCTTTCTGGTACTGAACTAGTTACCCATTCCACATCTTAGCACGCTCGTCAGAATCATCAGTCATGAGAGATCTCAGATCAAGGCACTGAAGGTCAAAAAGGAATAAATGAAAAGCAGCCAAGAAAATGACTAAATATGATGAAAAATGCACCCTTCTGGGAAAAGGCGCCCAAGATTTTGAGGCATTAGATTCAGGTTTTTAGCTTTTCAACTCCCGAGCACACTTCATTAGAGTTGATTCAACTTAGCAATGGATCTGTCAGCAGCACTTCAGGATCAACCGAGCAACCATAATCAAGGATCAAATGGAGGCACTTCGTCATAGAAAAAGAATGAAAAATGTTCAACTCCTCAACTTGGATGCCTAAAGTCAAAGTAGGCCTAGTTGACTGAAGTTGAGATATTTTAGAAGCCTTTTCATGTCTAAAACATCCCCAAATTGGTGGAATTTTCTCCTGTGAACTCCTGATCAGGCAGATTGACTCCTCAAATAGCATGTTGGCGCCTAATTGATGCTTGCAACTTCAAATCAATATGTATCAAGCTTGGGTGTCATTATTGATTATTTATCTTTGCAGGTTGAAGCTCAAGAACAAGCAATTTTCCTCTCCAACGTCTTTTTGAAGATCTAACAAAGGGTTTTTCAACATTCTTCATATTTTCATGAATCAGTTGCACAGAGGGACAATTCATTAGAGGTTGCATCTTCAGGTGTAATTTTCTTGAAGATCCAAAGAGGCAGTTTATAACTTCCAAACTTCTTGTCTTTTTCCTCTGTTCTTGTCATAGATCTTCTTGCATGTCCAAGAAAACAACAGATATTCACAGATCTAACCTTTTGGGTATGATCAACATAGCTTTTTCAACAAAGCCCACATGCTAGATTTTACCAAGAAAAGTTGCCCTATTGCCCCTTTTTTAGGGTTTTCCGAAAAAAGTCTTAAACTCAAAAATTAGACAAATAAGGTTTGTTTGGCTTTGAAGTGCCTACAATACCCATGTGTCAAATTTTTTTCGGGAAAAATAAGCTTCTGTTGCTCCTAAAACCCCTACCCCGAAAAGCTCTTGCATGTACAAGGAAAAGTGACTTTTTGAAATTTTTGATGTTTTGGGTCCATTAAGAAAATTATTCCCAAGAAAACCCATGTCCTAGAAAATTTCATAAAAAGTGCTTCTCGACAAGGCTATTTTTAGCAGTTACAGAAAAAGTTGTCCGAACAGTATCATGTGCACAGTCAATCTTTAAAGTTTTTCAGAATGCAGTTCTCCCAAGTCAAATATAAGACCAAGACGGTCTTACTCCATGACTTCCTAAAAATGGTTGACATTGATTTGCATCGGGTACACCTAGAGGTCAATTTGGATAGACTGAAAGGCATAGAAACTCAAAGTCCACAGGTTCCATATGGTTTCACCTCGTATATCTGATAAGCCTTCCAAAGCCAGTTTAGAGGGTTGAATACCATTGGAGCTCTGCGTGTGCAACAAGTTCATGAGCATTTCTTACAGCTAGAGTGTTCACAATCAAACTCAGCGATTTCATCATACAAAACTCTTTCATTGAGAAGAATCAAGAAAAGCGTCAGAAGCGCAAAGCTGTGGGAGAGGTAGAGGTCATCACTCCAGTAACGGAGCCGCCAAAGTTACCAAGAGCAGATTGTGAGTGGCGAAGAGATGCTGAGGCGAGATGTCATCATCCTGTGAAGCAAAGCATTAATTGTCCAGAGGCAGAAGAAGTCAATGACTGGCTAGAAGAATTGTTGACTAGAGGTGATGAGGTGTAAAACACCAAGTTAGGATGTCCTACCCCTCCAAAATAGCATTTATGACAAACAGGAGTTAACTTGATGCCTCTTTCCAAGTTAACTCACCATCCCACTGATCATGCATGTCAATTCCCACTAATTGTGGATGTCTATTTTGGAGGCACTTTGTATATTGGAGTTCTCTTTTAGTTTAGAATCAGTTAATTGAAGTAGACTTTCCAGTTAACTACTAGGTCACCTACTTTTAGACATAGGAATAAATCTTGCAGATTGGCAAGAACTCATTGTTAACTCAAGGAGATTTTAGTGTTGTCTACTCCTTTGAGCTTCTAAATAGGAGCCTTTGCTCATTATTTTTTAACTCTTATTACTGCACAAAATTGCTACGCCATTGTGCCATCAAGCTTGCAAGTCAATATTTGTTCACTCTTGGATGAGAGTTGTTTGGTTTGATAAACAATTGTGTATGATTCCATACCTTTGCTGTCCCAAATCTTTGTAAAGCGTTAAGTGAGTATTGAAGAAATAAATCAAAAGGCATATGCAATTTGATCCAAAGTTTCAAAGTCTATCAATGTCTGTTCTCATAATCTATTGTTTCAATCTGCCCCTTGGAAAGGTGTTGTCACCTCCTTGGGAATTTTGTGATTAATGGTTATTGTTTGATGTTGTTTAATGATCTAGATTTCAACCTACATCTTGGACAGGTGTTGTCACCTCCTCGGGAATCCTGTTATCCAGTTCATTGTTATTTGTTGTTTCTAGTAAGCTACACCTCAGCCTACACCTCGGACAGGGGTTCCTCCTCCTTGGAAATCCTGAGATTCAACTTACTGTACGAGTGTTTGCTTGCATAAGACCTTATTCCAGCGTAGATCTGAAAGTTCAGAGCCTTTGTACGCATTCTGAGAGACGGTCGGCACAAGTGATCCAACCATCCCATCCCCGCTCCTATGCTCTCTTGCTCTGTTTATCTAGAGGAGATAGGATAGATTAAAAGTTAGCTTAGTTGTAGTTAAGATCTATAGAAACCAGAGAAAACCTTAGCTGCAACACATTGTGCTTTATGCACCCTTGTGCCTTGCTGCTGAGTAAAAAGATAGGAACATTAGTTTATTTTACTTTTTATGCAAACATCATAAAAAAGAGGGAGCTTCCCCTCCTAATTTGAAGAGCAGTTACTACACACTGTGCATAGCTGTCCATTTCCAATAAGCACTCCAGAGGTGCTAATTGAAACGCCAAGAAGCAACTCCATCTAGATGTATGGTAGCATATTTTATGGATTCTTCTTCAGGCATAGGGTTAAGATTACAATAAGTATCTACCCTTTGAACCCATGCTTGAGCTGAAGTCTTACCAGATCCATCGAAGTAAGGAAGACTGAGCTTCCGCAAATCATTATGTTGCTCTTTATTGCCCTTATTGGGCATATGCCTCATCTTAACATCCATATAATCACGCAAAGATATGTCACATTGAAAATTAGGTCCTGCATCAACCTAATCCTGTCAAAACTGATCTTCCATTTCAACAAGTGTGAGCTCATTCCCTACTGGTGGTTCAACTCTAGGTGGGAAAACTGACATAAGAGGTCTCGCTACTGCTGCCCTTTGATACAAATTTTGTACCCTGTGTGGATCTTGACCATTCCTTTGGTCCTCATTACCCTTGTTATTGACATCCATGAAAGCAATTGCATCAGCCAACTGAGCCATGCACTGATTTGTTTGTTCTTGATTTCTAACCAAGGCATCCAAAAGAAGTGCTATACGATCTGGTTCTAGATCCTTATTACCTTTGTCACCCATGTTTCCTGAGTGTGTTGATTGTTGTTCCTCTGTATCAGGAAGCCAATGTTTCGAAAGATTTTCTTCCCTTTTCTCTATCTTTCCTGATATCTTCTTTCTCTATCACTGACACTCATAGAAATTCATCAACCCACAGGATGGCAGGGAGAGTTGTGCTTTGATACCACTATAATATGCAACCCTGTTGTTCTTTTTAGATTAAAAATACTATTTTTTTAAAAAAAAATTGTGTTCTTTTAGACTAGACAGAAGATGCATAAGGGGTTTGTGTTTTGATTAAAATGATTTGAATATAATAGCAGATTACAATAATTATTTGCAACATATGTTAATTCTGAAAATACAAAAATTTCATGAAATACAATAGTAGAAAAATTCCAGATATAAACGCTGATTAGAATATTTATTATTCCTACAAAATATCAACCCAGTTTGTAAAATATCACCACTTATCTAAATCAAACATACCTAGAATTAGTTTTGGCCTTGAAACCACTGCTGTACTAAAAATCAGGTCTGGAAATCCTCAAATTTGGACGCCACTATTCAGAAATAATACCAAAGTGACAAAGTGCTTGCATGCCCTAGATGCCACCATGCAACTGGAAATAAGATTGAAATCTCAACGCCACCTCCATAAATGAACCATATCAGTATGCATAGCCAGCCACAAGAGTTACGACCAACAAATGGAAAGGGTACAGCCAATAAAGAGAAGGATTCTACAACCAAAACTCAATATTCTCCTTCCAATCTGCCTAGATAGCTTTAAAATCTGCATTAAGTCTGAAAACTTGAATTATAAACTCCACAATAAACCCAGCTGTGATCTCTAAATGAAATCACCAAGAATCTCCTAGACTGTGTCTTTCAACAGCGTAGAAGATTTCGCCTGTAAGGGGTTTCGTCCTCACAAACCAGAGAGAAGCAATCTCCTCCAAAGCTAGAGCAATATCCAAATATAACATAACATAATCGCAAAAATGAGCTCCAAATGAAACTTATACTTTTTTACCAAATTGGGCGCCAACTTTCAGCCCTAATACACATGCCCAAAAAGAAGAAAGAATATTTTAATTTAATTTATTCATCCCTTATGTCTCCTCAACTTGGGCGCCAACTTCTAGGAGTCCCCCTTTTTAAAACTTATGATCACTCATGGGCCTTTTTTATAACTTTATAATTTTTAAATAACATAATTTAGCTTTAATACATTATGTTATTTAATATAAAGCATTGGACCATATAATATATCGAAATATTGATCTCGAATGCTCCCATTGACACATCTAAAAATAACAAGATTGACCACAGGCATTGTCGGTGATCCAACTTGACTTACTAAAAATAGTAAGTATTGGAATTTGCCCAAATACTCTCCAAAAAAGGGGATTATGCACAAGAAAACCATTGGAACCCGTCTGAATGAGAAGACACTACCAATGCAGTGGATAAACTGCCTCCAGAGCTCCCTAATCCCTACTCATTAGCCTATGGGAACTCAACTGAATAGGCTAATGGTCCACCCTGCCAACAGGTTAGAAAGGGGACATTACAATCCTTCCTTTTATTTTATCTAGGTGTTGTACCCAAAACCAAAATTTTTGCTTCACTAAGGCATTTTGCTTAATTGAGTCTTAATCTTGTTAAAGTGATGTCAGAAGGTCGTTTTTGGGCTTTTCAAATATGGAGTTGGTGTCAGTGTCATGTCAGTCTGTTACTGAAGGAATTTAAGGAAAATGAAAATCTGAATGAAAAACATCAAAATTTTCTATCTCTGGAGAAAGGAGCACATTTTCAAATGGGCGCTTTATCTTTTAGGGGTCCAGATCCTGTTTTTAGGGTCTGTCACCTCCAACAGACATTTGTCCGGCATCACGTCAGCTTCGCAGTGAGCTATCAAGCCTGTTGTGATGTCTCCATCCTAGTCAGCGCAGCTGGTTACGTGGTTAGCCTATTATTTCGATCCTCGTAGGCTGACAGATGTGTGCAGAGGATCATCGAGGCGCGGTGGCGTTGTTTGTGTTGGCAGAGTGTTTTTTTCGAGACTTTCTATTTTTAGAAAGTGAAGTTGCTATTTGTGGCATGTTGGGTTTGCTCGAGCCTTCTTCATTTGATGGTCGATGGAGAAATAAGGAGTATTTAATGATTATTGAATATTTAATATTTTGACTTTATATTAAAGTCACTTTATTAATATATTTAAATATTAATAATTAAATGGTATATTATAAAGTATTTTTAATACTTTATAATAAAGTGATATATTTGACATAATGAATAATTATTATTCATTAATGAGACGTCATTTAATTAATTATTATTTCTCCTAAGTCTAAAAGTCGAATTTAATCATTTCATTAAATGATTATTAAAAAGGGTTATTGGGTCGAATTTTTCAAGGGAGATATATATTCACAGGAAAGACAAATCGAACCATTATGATATGTTATTCAAATTTGTCTTCTATTTTGCTCTGAGCATTGGAGTTTGCAAAACCTAGGGTTTCAGCAGACGAATCGATTTTGGAGAACGATACCTCTTCAGAATCTGGCATACTGAGACTGTGCAATACTAGTTGAAGATTGTCTTCTTGGTGACTTCACACAGAGGTTACAGATTGAGCTTATTGGTTGATTCAGGCAGGGTTTTTACAGAGAATATTCATCAAGCATTTGAGGCGATTCTTTCAGAGTCTTTCCACAGAGATCTGGCACCATTTCCAATAAAGCCGTACCATATTTCTTCTTGCTGCTGGGCCGTACAGTTCTGTACTTGCAGGGCCGTACTTTTCCTTTTCAGAAGAAATGTCTTCAGTTTTCAACTTCTGACAGAGGGATCCAAGGCGTCTGGGGTTTCTGGAGATTCCTCGTGGTTCTGTGCTGGAGATTCATTCTAGCCGCACTATCTTCTTCATTCTTCATCTTGCTGCAACAGCAACCAGGTTCCTTAGAAATAAAATCATATTTTATTCATATGTCAATTTTTATTATTGTAAAGGCTCTGGAAATGAAATAAAGTGATGCGCCTATGATTTCTGAGCAAATTTCAGCTTATTTCATGTCTGTAGAATTTATTATGAATTTTTTATCATTATTAGAGTAAATCGCAGCTTTCATGTATTTATCAAAAACCACAAAAAGACACAAAATACACAAAACTTTCAAAAACACAGCATTTCACTTAGGGTTTCGGGGTTGAGAATCACTAGGATTCTTACAGTGGTATCAGAGCACAAATTTCCTGCCATCCTGTGCTTTTTCAGTTGCTTTTTCAGAATACAGTGTGCTTTTTGGTTGCTTTTTCATGAGTAAGAACATCATTCAGTATACCAAGGGTGTAGGAACAGGCAGAGCCGAGGATTGGACAGGTCCACCTATTCCTGAAGGTGAGACAGTGTCAGGAGTACTTGGTATTCACAGATCTAGCTCAAACAGCAGCGAGAACAGTGTTGCAACCCTAATGGCAGACTGTGAGATTCCTACAGAGACAGTTAGGGATTCAGGGAAAGCACATGCAGAGGGCGACATTACTGATGAGGAGTTCAGACGCAGGCATGATAACATGATGGACATGATGTCCCAGTTGATGGGCACTATTAGGCAGTGTACTCCATCACAGCCACATTATATACAGATTGGACAGACGAGCGGGACTGCACCAGTAGATCAGCCTTTGGCATCAGTACCACGACAGCCGTCACCGATCTATCAGGAGCGTAGGCCTGGACAGCCTACATTCTTACCTAGAGAGACTCCACCTCCGACTCCGGGGCAGAGCAGCAGGGGCAGCATCAGGAGTTTCAGCCACATAATGGCATGTCAGTAGCAGATGTGACGAGGTTTCATGGTGAGTACCTATCATTGGCACCTGAGATCAGGCAGGCATTATCGTTTCATGAGTTTATGGATGTTCATAAACCTAGAGGAGGAGGCAGATTTGACCGTAGACCCCCTCAGCATCAGCAGCCACAGCCACAGGTGAACAGGGATTTGCAGTACGCCGTTAGTAAGATCACCTTGCCATATTTTGATGGGTTGATAAGACATCAGCGAGGTCTTGGGTCCAGAAATTGGACAACTACTTATCACTGAGGCCTATGCAGGAGGATGAGGCCATTAAGTTTGCTACCTTGCATCTTGATGGAATAGCACATGATTGGTGGCATCACGGCATGTATACACTTGGCCATCATGCAGTCAATACTTACCAGGAGTTCACCAGCAGGCTCATAGAGCGCTTTGATAAGAAGGATCCGGAACTATACTTCAGGGAGCTAGCTCAGCTCAGGAAGACAGGTAGTTTGGATTCTTATATTGGTGAGTTTCAGAGAGTTGCAGTCATGGTGACTGGTATTTCAGAACGAAGACTCATTATACTCTTCGTTGAGGGTTTGACAGAACCTATGAGAGGGTGGGTAAAGGCTTTTGACCCTCCTACCCTTCAGGAGGCCATGAGGAAGGTGCGAAACATGGAGCTTGCAGCACCTCGCAGCAAGTTCAATTCAGGTCCGACACCCTACACGAGGCCTAATAGGTCTTTTGACAGAAATAAGCCCTTTGACAGAAGGAGGGATCAACCGGATCCTAAGAGACAGAATGCACCACCCTTTGACAGAGAAACACTGAACGAATTGCGGAAGAAAAAGTTGTGTTTCTGGTGCAAGGCACCCTACGATGAAAAACATGTATGCCCACTTCGTCCTAAGGTCAAAAACAATCAGATGGAATGGTTTTATGAGGGCGAAGAGCAATCTGATCTGTCAGACCAGCAAGCTGATTCCGAGCATTCAAATGATGACAGGTCCGAAAATGAGGGTGAAAACGAAGGTGGAAGGAAGCTACAGGAAGCCCATTTGACTAGCCTTCAGAGAGATGGGTCGTTTAGACTTCGCGGGCTCCTAGCAGGTCAGAAGGTGATTACCTTACTGGATACGGGTGCCATTTTGATGCAGGAGCGACACCCTATCGCTTTTGAGAGGAGAAAGCTTAGGGGTCCTGAGAGATTCTATAGCATATACGACAAGGAGATGTTAGCCATTATGCATGCTTTGGCTAAGTTCAGGCAATACTTGGTGGGCAGCAAATTCAGTGTCCGTACAGACCATAATAGCCTGAAACACTTCCTTGGGTAGCGAGACCTGAATGAGAGGCAGCAAAAATGGGTCAGTAAACTGCAGTCGTATGACTTTGATATCACCTTCATTAAGGGGAAGCAGAATGTTGTAGCTGACGCCTTGTCTCGCAGACCTCAGTTGAATGCCATGGCACAGATCACAGAGGATTGGAGGCATCGGATTATTGCTGAATATGCTAAGAACCCATGGGCTTCTAGCATCGTTGACAGGACAGAGCAGGATGATAGGTATACTATTGTAGATGACTTGATCATTTACAAGGGGCGGATTTTGTTGGTTCCTGACTCTGAGGTGAGGGTTACAGTTTTGAGAGCCTTTCATGACCTTCCTATGGCGGGCCATCCCGGGTACTATAAGACATATAAAATGGTTCGGGAACAGTTTACTTGGAAAGGGCTAAAAACTGATGTGTTGTCATGTCCCCTTCTCAGTGACATCTCTCGGAGCACAGGATTAGCCTATCATACGACCCTCGTAGGCTGATAGACCGGATAGAGGGTCATGTTGGAGCTTGGTTCAGCTTCAGTTGGCAGTTCTTGATCAGTTGGCTTTCGTTTGGGCTCATTCGGAGACTTCTTGCAGAAGTTGCTATTTTTAGCAGTTCTTGGCAGTCAGCGTGGGACCCCTGCTATTTTTAGCAGTATGGATTTGGCAGTGTTCAGAATCACTTCAGTGTTCGTCAGCTTTAGACGGATCAGGGATCGGATGATTAACGAGAGAGATATTAATATTTAATTGAATTAATTAAATATTAATTATATGGAGATTATAATATAAAGTTATAATAATTAATTATAACTTAAGTGATTTTGATTTGAGGGGGTCGCCATCATCAGAAGGGGCCAATTCGTTGATTATATTTATAATAATATATTTGGGCTGGAGACTATTGATAATAATAAAATAAAAAGTGCGAATATTTTAATGATTCCCTATTATTGTGGAAATCGCACTTTTCAAAGAGATATATGCTTTGCATTGAAATTCGAGCCATTATGTGATTATTGTGAATTGAAAATTGATCAACTTTGATCTGAGGAAGAAGCTTTAGGGTTTCAAACTCGAATTCCTTGGGGAACGAGCCATCTCCATCGGAAGCAGTTCAGAGGGTGTGAAATAACACCTGATTTATTGCCAGCAGAGGTTTCTTCATCCAGAGGAAATCATTGATCTTCAGAGATTATTTATTTACAGAGTTTCAGCATAGTTTTTCATTCGGGAAGCATTTTGCAACAAGGGCGTATCATATTTAAGGGTTTAGACACAGTTTCCAAGAAGGCCGTACATTCTTTATTGCTGTTGTACCTGGCCGTACTTGCTGTAGGCCGTACTTCTTTCCTTGGAGCCGTACTTTGGTCTTGAGGAGGAACGCCTTCATTCAGGTCATCTTTCTTCATCAGTTGGAGTCGCCTAAGCATTTGTGTCGAATCCAGAGCACCAGACGGAGGGAGAAGGAGTTTATCAGCTCAGCCGTACCATATCATTTATTGCTGCATTCTCCAGGTTTTTAAATAAAATCATTGCTTTTTATATTGCATGTAACTGGGTGTTATTGAAATCATTCCGGAAGAATAATAAAGTATCTGGCAACCTTATTCTCAGTAGATTTCACAGTTTACAGAGTTGAAATATTTTATTTGAATTTATTATCATTTATTATCAAAATCGCAATTTCTCAATTTCATGCAAAAAACCCAAAAACCACAAAAAAATCAAAACTTCAGAAAACTTTCAGAAAAACAGACAGTATTGGAAACAGGGGGAAACTAGGGTTTCTACATACGGTATGTTTGAGAGTGTTCTGTTTGCCAGCAGAACAAGCAAGAGCACACTTATCCTGCTGGATTGCTCCAGCCACTTCCGATACCTGATAGGAAGTGGGAGTGTTTATCGATGGACTTTATCATGGGTTTGCCGAAAGCCCAAGGTAAAGATTGCATCTACGTAGTGGTTGATCGGTTGACTAAATATGCTCATTTCTTCCCGATTACTACTACCTTCACAGCATCGCAGACTGTAGAGCTCTTCTTCAGAGAGGTATTCCGGTTGCATGGGTTGCCTCGGACGATAGTCAGCGATAGAGACAGTTGGTTCATGAGCAACTTTTGGCAGGAGTTGTTCAGACTCTGTGGGACCGAACTGACACCGAGTACCAGCTACCATCCGCAGACAGACGGGCAGACAGAGATTGTCAATAAGTGGGTGGAAGGTTATTTGCGTAATTACATAGCTGGACAGCAGAGAGCTTGGGTGAGGTGGATCTATCTATGCGAGTATTGTTATAACTCAACTCACCACATGACGATACAGATGACGCCCTTCATGGCTTTGTATGGGTATGAGGCGCCCAACCTTTTGGACTTGATGTTGAGTGATAGCAGAGTGCCGAGTGCAGGGGATATGATACAGAGTCAGCAGGACATTTTGAGGTCTCTCAGAGACAATATCCAGCGGGCACAGAATCAGCAGAAGCAATATGCTATCAGAAGAGGGTTGAGCGTTCCTTTGATGTGGGTGATATGGTGTACCTTATGTTGCAGCCGTATCGTCAGTCTACTCTGCGGAAGAGTGGGGCAGAGAAGCTGAAGCCTCGTTACTATGGTCCATTTCGTGTTGTCAGACGAGTGGGCGAGGTTGCTTATGAGTTGGACTTGCCAGCAGATAGCAGGGTTCACAATGTGTTTCACGCTCTGAAAAAGGCATTGGGTCAGCATGTGGTACCCTCTCCAGTTTTGCCACCCCTTGATGACGAAGGGAAATTGATACTAATACTTGAGGCCATCCTCGAGATGAGAGAGAGACACCTTCGGAGGCGTGATCGTGGGAATATCCGGATCAAGTGGAGAGATTTGCTAGTTGAGGATGCTACATGGGAGTCGAGGAGATTTTACAGATCCAGAGTTGAGATTGCTTGAGGACAAGCAATTTCGTGGGAGGGCGGACTGCGGATGTCCATCCTAGTCGGCCGCACCCGGTTACGCGGTTAGCCTATTATTTCATCCTCGTGAGGTCAATGATGTGTGAGGATCATCGGGCCGCGATACTTGGCGTTTGTTTTGTTGGCCTTCAACCCTTCAGAGTTTTGAGACTTTCATTTTTAGAAAGTCGGACGGAAGTTACTATTTTGGGCGTGGCACCTTCACCGGTTTGCTCCTAGCCCACCCAGCTTCTTCGCTTTGATGGTCGATGGAGAAATAAGGAGTATTTAATGATTATTGAATATTTAATATTTTGACTTTATATTAAAGTCACTTTATTAATATATTTAAATATTAATAATTAAATGGTATATTATAAAGTATTTTTAATACTTTATAATAAAGTGATATATTTGACATAATGAATAATTATTATTCATTAATGAGACGTCATTTAATTAATTATTATTTCTCCTAAGTCTAAAAGTCGAATTTAATCATTTCATTAAATGATTATTAAAAAGGGTTATTGGGTCGAATTTTTCAAGGGAGATATATATTCACAGGAAAGACAAATCGAACCATTATGATATGTTATTCAAATTTGTCTTCTATTTTGCTCTGAGCATTGGAGTTTGCAAAACCTAGGGTTTCAGCAGACGAATCGATTTTGGAGAACGATACCTCTTCAGAATCTGGCATACTGAGACTGTGCAATACTAGTTGAAGATTGTCTTCTTGGTGACTTCACACAGAGGTTACAGATTGAGCTTATTGGTTGATTCAGGCAGGGTTTTTACAGAGAATATTCATCAAGCATTTGAGGCGATTCTTTCAGAGTCTTTCCACAGAGATCTGGCACCATTTCCAATAAAGCCGTACCATATTTCTTCTTGCTGCTGGGCCGTACAGTTCTGTACTTGCAGGGCCGTACTTTTCCTTTTCAGAAGAAATGTCTTCAGTTTTCAACTTCTGACAGAGGGATCCAAGGCGTCTGGGGTTTATGGAGATTCCTCGTGGTTCTGTGCTAGAGATTCATTCTAGCCGCACTATCTTCTTCATTCTTCATCTTGCTGCAACAGCAACCAGGTTCCTTAGAAATAAAATCATATTTTATTCATATGTCAATTTTTATTATTGTAAAGGCTCTGGAAATGAAATAAAGTGATGCGCCTATGATTTCTGAGCAAATTTCAGCTTATTTCATGTCTGTAGAATTTATTATGAATTTTTTATCATTATTAGAGTAAATCGCAGCTTTCATGTATTTATCAAAAACCACAAAAAGACACAAAATACACAAAACTTTCAAAAACACAGCATTTCAGTTAGGGTTTCGGGGTTGAGAATCACCAGGATTCTTACACCTGTCAAACGGACCTGTTTCAAGCAAGTTATGGGAGATATAGTGCAAAATGAGGCGAAGACGAGAATTGACTAACACTGGAGAAAAAGCGTAGCTTTTGAAAAAGGCGCCCATCTTTTTGAGGTACCAAATGTAGGTTTTTGACTAAATGCCACCCAAGATGTTTATCTCACGTTTGTTCAAGCTTCGCGACGCATCCGTCAGTGGGTGAATCTGAGTTGCTAAAGTGCCTGAACCGGAGGTCAAACATGGGGTCAAATCTTAGTCAAAATATCAAGGAAATAAGCAAAAGAGCACTTTTTCAGAAAGGCGCCTGAACTTTTCAAGTCTTTGATGCTTTCTTTTGGATGATCTTAGATGATCAATGTGTCCGTGTTACGTTCAACTTTCCGTTGCCTGTCTCCGTCAAATTAGAAGATGTCTCAGTAGTTTGCAGTCGGACTTTTTATGTTATTTTGATCAGTTCCAGAAATGGCTAAGTCTGGAGTGAAAAGAGCAACTTTTCAAAAAGGCGCCCTTGTTTTTCACCCCTCAGATGATGTTTTCTGGAGAAAATGTGCCTTTGCAACTGTCTTGTAGAATGAGGTCAGCTTCGCAGTGAACCTGTGTTTCAGTCCTGAAAATTGGTAAAACAAAAGTTATGAAGGATTTTGTTTTTCCCTTCGTACGAGATCGAGATGTCAAAATTTGACTAAGTCTGAGGAAAAGCGCAGCTTTTGAAAAAGGCGCTTGGATTTTTGAGCCATCAAATGTCAGTTTTATGGTCTGCAGTCTCAAGGTAGCTTTTGATCAGTTTTTGTTCAGCTTTGCGATGCACCTGTCAGCCAGCCAATCAGAGAAGTCAGTCAGCCAGGGTCAGAGGATGAATAGAGGTCCTGACAGAGGTTTTAGGCTTAAATTTTCATCAAAATTGGCTAAGTCTGGAATTCACCTTGAGAGGTCAAAGTTGAGTTTTCGAAAGAAGTTGACTGGTGCGCCCTAACTGGAGTTCTGACTGCAGTTAGACTGAACGTTTTCTGGGTTGTCATCTTCAGTTCATATATTGGCATGTTGAGTGATCTTTCAGTTCGCATGTCAAGTTAACTAGTTTGCATGTTCATTTAACTACCTTGCATGTTGAGTTAACTTGATTGCATGTTCACTTAACTGAAGATTATTCTTGAAAGTCAACTGGAGTTCACATGCATGGCGAATTTGGTTGCAATTGTGAAAATTTTGTGAAGTAGGCGCTTCACCCTTTGTCAACTGAAGTTCCAAAAGGGGACGCCATATTTGATTAAATTAAATATCATGAATTATGTGAAATTGGTGCATTCACTTCTTGAATGCCAACTGAAGTCTTGAAAGGGTCGCCATTTTTAGAATTAATTTAATGAATTTTGAAGTATCGCGAATTCAACAAAGACGGTCAACTGAAGATTGAAAAGGGAAAACCCTAATGCATGGCGATTTATTTAGCATATTTTAGTTTCAGTTAACTAAAATGAGGTCCAATTAGAAGCCAAGCACCATTTTTCAAGCTTTAGTGCTTTATGCGAATTTCAATGATGAAAGCCTATTTATTTCAGCCTTGGCGTCCATTATTTCTTCATTTCAAACTTCGAAGTCTACATTCTTCTTGAGCGAGTAGCAAGCTAAAGGTGCTACAGGTGTCAGAATTCAGCGTTCTTCATAGCAACGAGTTCAGATTGTTCAGAGGAAGAAGATTCCAGACTTTATTTTCACTTTGCATGCAGGTTTCATCAAGTTCCAAAAAAGAGATTGGCGAATTTTTCAGAAGCAGAACAAGCAAAACTTTCTATCTTCTGTCTTATTTCTTCTATTTCTCACCTTAGGTACTTTCTTCGCATGTCAAAGAAAACGGCAAAATATTCAGAATCTGATCATTTGGGTTCACATATTTCAGCATCAGCAGCAAAACCCATGTCTTAGATTTTTTCGAGAAAATTGCCCCGCAGCCTTCATTCTGAAGCTCTGTGCTTTTTTCCGAATATTTCTTTGCATGTGGGCCAAAATCACATCTTTTTGAAAATCTCATCATCTGGGTTTGTTCAGAATTCCGTTGTGCATAAAACCCATGTTCCAGATTTTCTCAAGAAAAATTGCCCCAAGAAGCTCTAAAACCCTTGTAGTTCTTGACTGAAGAATCTTTGCATGTCAACCTAAACGACGTGTTTTCACAATTCTGACGTTGTGGGTTGTCTTAGAATCATTTTCCGGACAAAACCCATGTCTCAAAATTTTTGGTGAAAATTATCCTCCGATAGGAATTTTTAGTCTCACCAGGGGCCATTTTAGCTTTCCAGAGAAAGTTGTCAGAACATAGCCGTGTTCACAGTCAACGGACAAGTTTTTCAGAAGGCAGTTCAACTAGACCGAATTCAAGACCAAATTGGTCTTAATTTAGGTTTTCATCAGAGCAGCTGACAATGAAGCGTTGGGTTGCAAAAGGAAATCGAGATCACTTCATTTATGGAGCCGCCAAAGTCACTCAGATCTTGTGCCATTATCTTCGTGAAAATGGTACCTACGCTGATCTTGAGGTTGTACAAACTGAGTTTCAGAAGCATGTTTGTGATATCTTGATGGAGGTTCTGATCACATTTTCAGTAATTTCAGCTAGTTTCAAGAAAGCGGCTGAAAATGTCAGAGAATGCATGCAGGAGAGTGACAGAGAATTGAAGAGACAGATTATTGTTTTGGACAGTGTCAAAGTACCAGATGACAGAGAGATTGATGAGTTCTTGGTCGAAGTGATAGACCGAGATGACATGGAGTGATCTGCCAGTTGGAACCTGCAGTTAATTTTGAGGGTTGAGTCATGAGCAGCAGTTAACTCGACTTTCAGTCTTGAGTTTACTTGCTGACTTAACACATGCTTATCTCATCCTTGGAATTATCTTCACAGGAGTTAGGGTTAGGGTTTCCAGTTAACTGAGGGTAGTGTCCAGTTAACTTTGCTTTAAATAAGGACGCATGCTTGCACATGGTCCATTTAGGTTAAATGTTTCGATTAACTGATGGTAGCTTTCCAGTTAACTGTATAGTTTACTTCATTAGGGTTTAGTAATAAATCTTGCATGCATTGCAAGACTGTAGTTAACTCAAGGTGATTTTAGGGTTCCCTACACCTTGATGTATATAAATAAGAGCTTTTGCTCATTTGTAAATAACTTTTGCTTGAGAGAGAAATATATGCTGCCCTACCTTGCCCTCAATATTGCTCTTTTGGTATTTGTTCATGTGTCTTCACTATTACGATTAATTGTTATGCCACATAGGGTTTCATGCAATTGTAATGGTGAATTCTTTCCATAGTTTAGATAAATCTGTTTTGTGCATCTTTACCATTATGATCAATTGTTATGCCACATAGGGTTTCATGCGATTGTGATGATAAATTTGTTTTGTGAGTCTTTACTATTATGATCAAGTGTTATGCCACATAGGGTTTCATGAGATTATCATGGTAAATTCTTAAATCTGTTTTGTGCCTAATAAACTTGTTCAGATTGAGATAATAGTTGCGCCACCTTGCCTTCAAGTAGAGAATCTGCACTTGGTTATCGTGTGTTGTCGTGGACAATAAACTAATTCGGATTGAGATAATAGATGCGCCACCTTGCCTTCAAGTAGAGAATCCGTATCCAGTTTATCGTGTGATGTTGTTACCAATAAACTTGTCTAGATTGAGCTGATAGATGCGCCACCTTGCCTTCAAGTTGAGAATCTATACATGTTTATCGTCTAATAGTCAAACCCTGCTCCATTTCCTCATGCTCTGTTTTCTTGAGGAAATTGGATAGATTTAAAGTAGATAGCTTAGTTGTAGTTAATGATTTGCAAAACCAGAAAATCCTTAGCTGCAACGTTCTTGGTTTTCTTAACCTTGTGCCTCTTTCAGCTGAGAACAAAAAGATAGGACTTAGATTACTTTTCTTTTTCACGCATTCCAGCACTACGAGGGAGCTTCCCCTCCTAATTTGAAGAGCACTCATTACGTAGTGTGCATAGCTGTCCGTACAAACCTGCACTCCAGAGGTGTTAGTTTTTACGCCAACACTAGGACAAGCCCTTGGACATTTTTTTTCTTTGAGCAACATTTGTAGAGTTCAACACATTTTCAGACTCCCCAATAGGCATCTGTTTAGCAAGAATGATGATATATTCTTCTTCCATTTGCACATTTTCCACATTATTGAGAATTTCTTCAATAATATCATCTTTATTAATCATTTCCACATCATCATGAGTTACATTGTTGAATAACATTACTGATTGTATTGTGTTTTCTGTATTAATAATCTTAAATTTTCTTTAAATACTGGAATGCTTCTAACAGTATTTTTAATGTTATTATTTATATTGGGGGCAATGTTTTTTTTTATGCCTTTGAAGCTTGCATAAAAATGATGCATTCAAAATCCCTAACATTTCAATTTCACACTGAAAATGAGAGGACCCCAAATGAAAAGCAATACAGTTAGGAATCTGCACAACAAGCTTCAAGGAGAAAAGAACCCTAGCATTCAAATGCGGCAAGGCAGCTCTTGTTCTTCCACTTGTAACACATTACCAATTGGTTTGAGCATTTGAGAAATAAAAGCCCACATTTGAAGTGGTAAGTTTTTGACAACTAGCCACTTGGGAGGAGAACTGGCAAGAACTTCCTCAGTTGAAGCCTTAGGAGACCACAAAACCACCTTCAAAATGAATTTTTCAATATTCCTTGCTAAGAACCCTTGTCTGCATATGATGGTTTCAAATAGTTTGAAATTGATATCTCTCGGCATTTTTTAGATAGATGTATTTAAGATATCTCTCGGCATTTTTTGGATAGATTTATTTAGGATATCTATACTAGTTTAATCAGATTTAACTTGCTACACTAGGTTTATTTGGTATTTGATTTCAGTTCTTCATAAAATAATGCAGGTCAGCATAGGGTTAGGTTTAGTATAGATTTACTATTTAAATTTAGTTGCTTTCAGTTATTCCAAATATTCAGAAAAAGCAAAAAAAAGTATATATTTTCCAAATATCATATTTTATTTTCAGTTACATAACCACAAAATATTATAAAATTTGCGAATTGTTTAAGATCCTAATTTGGGGACATTACATTATATGTCAAAAATTGATTATGAATGATCAACATATTAGCACATTGAAATATTTATGGTTTCTGATTTGATGAGTTGGTCTACCAATTGTGATGCTATTAATATTGATTATAGAGCTCATGATCATGTGGTTGAATTTTGATCCAACAGTGAGTAATAGATTTCTACATGTATTTTGTATTAGTGTAGTTATCTAACAAATTGTCTCCCCGTACCAAAATTTGGCATTGTTTACTTGTCACATTTCTATGGCCAACACTGCACCTGGTTCCCAATCTTGTAGCTACTATAAGATGGAATTGAAGATGTCATTTGTGGACATTACTTCAATTTTTTTCTTTCTTTGCAGGTGAAGCATGATCCTGGGCTTCCTCAAAAATTGGCATGGAGTTGTAAGCTAAACAAGCATGCTAATTTTCTTTCTGAATTTAGTCTCACTCTAATGGAAAAGTTCAAGCTGGTATGTCTAAAATGGTATTCATTCAAAGTATGCTACTTTTATGTATCAGTATTAGCATAAGATCTCAATTTCTTTGGACTTGGAAACTATTTATGCATATTTGTATACTCAAGAGTTCAGAAAGTTGTAGAAAATTTATGTGCAGATAGCATTTCGTATATTTATCAATTATAAACTTTTATTGTATACTGTGGTTGACTTTCTGTCTCTACAAATTTGATGAAGGCTCAGTTGGCTCTGCGATTGTGGCGTAATGTACAAGATGAAATTTCCAAAGGAAGGGTAGTTACATTTACTTAGCTGGATTATTTGTGTGTTGACAAGCATCTATGTTATATTAATTTTTCTAGAGCTAGAAGTACTCAGACATTTGCAGGTAAAATGCATGCTTAATCTTGTCACATAAGCATTTCTTTCTAATCAAACCTCTATCTCTTTCAATGCTTTGTTTTGTCTTATGTACTTTTATTATTTTGATTCTAGGGCTTTCTCTTCCTAGAACTTTCTATTGTTAACTGTTGTAATCTCTAGTCTCATTGCCTACTTTTGCTCATCTGTGGACATTAATATAATTTCTTTGTGGACATTAATATAATTTCTTTCTTTCTTTGGTCTTTATTTGCAGAGACCAATAATGGATCCCTTCAATCGTGAGACAAAGCCTTCTTCTTGCCATGGTGTTCCACTTGGAGGGATGGGGTAGGTCTACCTATATGGCAAAATGCAATTTGCATTTTTTCAAATATTTGATAATGGCTCATAGTTACAAACTTACAGACACCATCTTTCATTGATTATATAGTTTATCATTATGCATAGTGGCTTATTCATTCTAACAAAAATCTCAATTTTATCTTCATAACAAGCAATTCTTTGCTGTGGATATATTAATAAAATCTTCAAAGAAAACATTTCACAGTGCAGGAAGCATAGGAAGAGGCTATCGAGGTGAATTTCAACGATGGCAGCTGATCCCTGGCAATTGCTATGAGGCTCCTGTCTTAGGAAACCAGTTTTCAGTAAGCGTAGATTCATTTTCTAGCTTGTAGGATTACTTATGCAATACACAGATGAAGATTGTAATGGGCAATTATAGTTAAAGATGATAATGATAGGAATTATAGTATCTCATTGAAGCCTTTTGTTTATACAATATTTGTTTGGGGCATGGTTATAACTTCCCCCATGATGGAGCTTAACCATTTCTTCGTGTAAACAAAATATTGAACATTCCTAATGATTTGTTGGCTCTCTAATAGTTCTCTTCAGTTGAGCATTGTATAGAATCTTGCTGAGCACAAAACACAAAGCCTTAACTTTTACATGCATTATTCTTTCAAAAACAAGATGGAAAAATAACCTGAAAATCCTGCATAAAGTCAGATATTTACTCTATCAATGACCACCAGAGAACTCATCAATAAGCTGGGGGCATATAAGAATCAGCGAAGCTGAAATTACAATACAAATTTAGTCGCTACAGACCTTTTCCTGTTTCCAGAGGGTGTAATCTTCTTGCATACCCTATCTTCCCCTCTTTCTTTGTTTTCTGTGCCTTTGTCAGCAACATAATTTGCATCTTTCCTTATAAAGGATCCTTAGGCCTTCTCTTGTAAAATATGATATTGTATGACCATACTGTCCAAAGTAGTAATGCACTCCATGTGATCCATCCTTTCCAACTTTCTTGCCAGACCTATCTTTTTCAAATTCCTTGACAAGGTTTTCTCAGTCTGATATCATCATGACAAATTATGGTTGAAGAATGCTGGTTTCATGATGAATTCTTTGGTGATCATATGACTCATACGAAAGTAATAGTATTCATTTGAATTATTTTCGTGTACACATGATTTATTTGGGTGTAGCTACACTCGCACTCTAAAGTATTCTAACTATTGATGTCATAACATGTCAAGAAAATATCAAATACTTCTGATAGTAAGTTGATTGTTATAAATTCTTGTAAATCTGCTTTGCTTGAGTATGTTACTTTCTAATCAACAAGCATGCTCACATTATTTGAAATTGTTAAAGATTGTTTGACATAGATATATACACTCAATGGTAAAAAATAAAACAAACCACACAATGTTGGTAACAAAACAATTTACCTCTAGCTATTTGGAAGATCATGCTATTCCACATTCAAAGACAATCTTCACTTGATGCTCATTTCTGTGAATGTGTCGCTTGTTTGATACTTGAAGACAATGTCCATGGTTCAAGGACTTAACCAATCAAAGTTTTTGGGGTTTCAAAGACTTAATCACAATTCATAGAATCAATGCTCTAATGCTTCTTCTTGTATAGCAACTTAGTTATATATATATATATATATACACACTAGATGAATTATGAATAGATGGATAGGGTATATGTGTAATAACCACCTCAATTTTTTCAAATTTTGCACTTGTTAGCGTTAGCAAAATAACAATGATAAGCAATTGAAATATGCTACCTTCCACTATCTGATCACCCAGATCTCGATGTGGACAAGGTGAGAGCATACGGTGGCAAGGTGTACATTGCAATAATTGAAAACCAACCACTTGTTTAGTGGGGTGAGTGATAAGCAATAATCAACTGAACGAATTACCTTCCACTTTTTGATCACCTAGATCCTGATGTGGGCAAGGTGAGAGCATATGGTGGCAAGGCTTACAATGAAATGCTACTAAAGTAAACCGCTTTTTCAGTGGGGTAAGTATGAAACCTCCAAAACATGAAAAGAAACATCTACTTATTCAGCAGGAAAGCAAGAAAGAGTTTATCCGCTTATTGCGCGGAAATTACATGAAACTGAAAAGAGATCATCCGCTTATTTAGCGGGAAATAGAGGTGCCACTTATTCAATGGGGTTAGCAATGAAACCACTTATTCAGTGGGGTTAACATCAAAACCAAAGATGAGCAAATCGCTATATGGTATTACCAAATTAGTGTTACAAAGTGAGCTCAATATAATGATACTAACAAGTACAACCAGCTACTAATAAGATAGAAATATTATAGCAACACCTCCAATTACAATTAATCCTCTAGAATGAGATAACCCAATGAAACACCAATAGGATACCTGGGTATAGAAGCAAATAGAGGTCTGATCTAACTCAAAAAATGAGTTGCAGCAGGTCTACAACACTCACAAAATGTTGTAAACAGGTCTGAAACTCTCCAATCAGCAAGCTACAAGTTGACACATCACCCAATAGCATCCTCCAAACATCGAAGAACATTCCCCAACTGATTGCAAGGTTATAGGTTGATCATGGCACCACCAAATCAGACCGAACAGCAATGAAAGATAGCAGAAAGCTTCACAACGCACAATGCACATGAAACCCCAAATGGTACGGTTGGTTGGGAGGGGTGACCAGCCCTAAAAAATCCATCTTTCCTTCAAAAATTCTGCAGCTTGGTGAATCAGGTAACCCTAGGGAGAAGAACAAAATAATCCAACACCCACAAGAAGTTAAGCACTCATCCAATCAACACAAGCAACTTGCTGGTACGGCCTTGTCATGGAAAATGGTACGGCCAGCAAGTAAGGGACTCAAAAATCCACTCCAATATGATTTAGAAAAGCGAGCAAGAATTTACGCAATTGTTTATTGAATATATGATTCATGCAGGATTGAAATGTGGCAGGCGCGTTTGTCAAACCAAATGGCATGACCAAGAATTCATAGTGCCCATAGTGACAATGGAACGTTGTTTTGTGTATGTGTAATGTCCCCATTCTTTCGCGAGCATCAGAGTTGGTGGATTAGCCTATTATGTCGATCCTCGTAGGCTAATGGTTCTGGATAGAGGGTCACTTGAACGGGCACTTGGTCGGTAAAATGCAGTGTTGGTATCCGGAGTATGGTGACGTGGTGAATTTGTGCGTTTGGCGTGTTATTGGAGCTTAAAATGACGATCTTCACCATTTATTTCACTTCCTCAGGCTTAGGGACCATGTGTCTATTATTTTAAGGGGTCACTTTCTATTTTTCAGTTACTATTCATGGCTAAAGTGAAAAAAAGACATAACTTAAGTGAATAGTGTTTTTTTAATGAATAGTGTTTTCAATGAAAAATTATAAGAATGCAAGAGAAAGTTCAACCCATTCATGCTATGATATGTTTTGATGAATGAAACTTGGAAGTGTGGAGTTTGGGAGAGAGGGAAACTAGGGTTCCTGATTTCTGCAGTGGGTGAGCCTAGAGGGGGCTTATTGTTCGAATTCGTGCTTCTTGATGGTGTGAAATACCACCCTAAAATTGCAGATTTGAGTTTAGTTGATTCATTTGGAGCTACATTTTGCTGATTTCAAGTTGTTGGAGTCTTTTCCTGGAAGGGTTTGTGCTGCTAGTGTCTCCATTTGCCATCCAGAAGAAGTGGCTTGCATTCTTGAAGATTTTTGGAGCTGTTTTTGACACCTATAGCCAGCCGCCATATTTGAGGGTTTTGAACAGCAAGAAGAAATAAAAACGCCTCCCTTTAGAGGCTGCAATCTCTTCCAAAGTGGGCGCCCTTACCCTAAGAAGCCCTTCAATTCGTCTCTTGGTGGGAGAATCTTGTATTTCATGTTGTGTGAGCAATTTATTGAGGGCGGGTACTGTAGCAAAGCACTATTCACAGTGCTGTTATGGCTGTAAGTTAAAATCTATGACATTTGATGCGTATTGTTGAATCTGATGTAAGTTATATCTCTGATGCAATCTATTATGTAATGAAGAACTTGCATTTGGCTTCGTATATCATGTATTTTATCAAATGTGTCTTGATAGATTAGTTCATTCAAAGTCTTTACTTCATGTACACATTCTTAGCTCTTATTTCGCAACATTATTGAGTAAAACTCAAAACACAAAAAGGGAAAAATACCTAAACAAGCAAAATACCAAAACAAACAAAGACAAACCTAGAGAATCTCAGTGGAACCAATCACAGTAGAGTGTCGGTTCACTACAGTATGTCCTACTCTCTGACTCTTATCTGATGGTACCCTGAACGGAGATCAATCTTTGAAAAATACACTGCCCAATGAAGTTCATCCAATAACTCATCTATCCTGGGTATGGGGTACCTATTCTTAATGGTTTTCTTATTAAGAGCCTAGTATTCAATGCACATCCACATAGTTCCATCCTTCTTCTTCACCAAGACCAGAAAAGAAGCGAATGGACTGGAGCTCGATCTAATGTGTCCCATCTCAAGCAATTCTTTGATTGCTTTCTCGATCTCATCCTTGAATTTCTTAGGATGACAATAGGGGGTAGTAATCATTGGCTTGGCCCCCTCCGCCAACTCAATGGTATGCTTAAAACCACGATTAGGTGGTCTCCCTAGAGGTATCTCTCCAAAAACCCTATCATGTTTATCCAATAGCTCCTGAATGTCAACATGATATGGCTGCCCTGAATCTGAAGACTCCTTGGTGGTGATCAAACACTTTGCTGCGCAAGCTATGTCATCATGTCGAAAAATGCTCTCCATGCGTCTAGTAGACACAACCTTGGCTGATCCATTATCCATGCCTCTAAGCACTACTTGCTGCCCCTCTGCTGTCCTGAACTTAAGTTCTATGGTCTGAAAGTTCTGTGAATATTTCCCTAATGAGTGTAACCACTGAACTCCAAGTATAGCATGAGTGTCACCCAAATCCACCACATAGAAGTCATCTGTGGCTGTGTAATTGCCCAAGGTAATAGGCAACTATGGGACCCTCCGAGTACATCTCAATTTATAGCCATCGGCCACCATCACATTAAATCCTTCAAAGTCCTCTGCAGGTAGTGTATGCTTCTCAACTAGGGCTGCATCAATAAAGTTGTGGGTAGCCCCACTATCAATCAACAATGCTATGCGATGTCTTTGTAAAATTCCTCTAACTCTAAAAGAGTTGAATCTAGGAGTGCCTGATAAGGTAGCGATGGTACCACTCTTACCCTCTCCCTGAGGCTGCTCCTCATCTGAATTGCTGTCATCAATATCTTGAGAAGGCTCATCATCATTGCTCTCATCCTCAGACACAACCTCAATAAGGTGAGCCTTGCCTTTCCCTAGGCAATGGTGGCCTAGCTCCCAACGTTTCTTGCAATGGTAACAAATTCCCTTCATTCTGCATTCCTTGCGATACTCCTCATTTGGATCACTTTTCTTGTTTCCCTTCTTCTGAAAAGGCTTCTTGCCCTTGTTTTTCTAAGGGATAAAAGGTTTAGAAGGGGTTTTGTGGTCAGGTGTGGAGAACTCCATGTCTCTAGCTCTAGTGATTGCATCCTGTAGGGAATCGGGTTTGAAAGCCTTGATCCAACCACGAAGTGGTTCAAATAGACCCTCAATGAGGAGCATAACCAACCTCTGCTCCGAAATATCTGTCACCATAACTGACAACTGCTGAAACTTTGAAATATATGTATCTACTGATCCTCTTTGCTTAAGTTGTGCTAGCTCACGGAAATGAATCTCAAAATCCTTCTGATCAAATCTATCCATAATTTTCTGTGTGAACTCCAAATAAGAAGTGATGTTGGCATGCCCTAAGGTGACAAGCCCATGATACCACCACTCATGCGCTTCACCATCCAAATGTAGTGTAGCATATACTTAATGGCCTCTGTCTCTAGCATGGGGTTTAGCTGGAAATAAGTATCCAACTTTTGTACCCACGCTCTAGCTATACATTTACTAGACCCGTCAAAGGAAGGGATAGAGAGTTTCCCAACCTTGCGTTGTAGATCCTGATTCTGCTGCCCTCTAGTGTTATTTCTAGGTCTATTCTTGTACTTGATAGTGCAAAAATCCGCCAATGACATGGCAGCATGAAATTCATCTCCCAACGATTGATATTCTCTCAAATAATCTATGAATCCCTCACCTTGTGCTTTCTGCTCCTGATTTCCAGCAGGCTGTCCACCCAAGAATTGAGGCATGAGAGGCCTTGGAGTCACCCTACTAGCTGTCCTAGCATGGTTATGTGCTGGTATGTTGGTGTTACTTGCCTCTACATTGTTATCATGACCATTTGTCCCATTGTTACCATTGTTCCTATCACCCACAAGCTAGTTTAAGAGCTGAGCTATTTGTTGTTGACCTCTAGCTAGGTCATTGAGAATCTGTTGAGTGCTACCCTCTGGTATGTTGTGTCTATCACCCATGATCTCTTCCTCGGATGATGAATCAGTAGCAAAAGGACCAAAACCTCTTCTCTTTTCTCTTCTATATGTTATATACTCTCGATTGTCAGGATTCATAACATCTCACTACCACACAGGCTGGCAGGAAGCTAGCTCTGATACCACTATAAAGTGCCTTTCCGGAAAGTGTGAAAATTTTGTGTTTGTTTGATTTGAAGGGAGCTCGTTTCATCACACATTGGTAAATGTTACGCAAAGACTTAACAACATTCGATAGAAATTGACATCAAGATATGAACATTAACTAGGTCTGATTAGTTTCCTTGTATTTCAAAAACATCATTACATTTAATACTTGCACTCATCATCGAAAGACTGAAACAATATCAATTTGCTAGGATCTTCAGTCTAAACACTTTATACTAGTATTGGCATTACACAACAAGGATGACAAGATTGCAACAGTAGTTTTAATGACATTTTCTGAGTACACTAAGACTGAAATTCATGCACAGCAGTTACAAAATGCTATAATAGGTCTTTAGATAAGCTTATAAAAATCTAATGACTCCATACAAACTGATTGAGGCCATATCAACTAGAATTTCTGATTATAGAGTCTTGATTTGTCAATGAAATGCAGATTATAAACTTAGACTACAACCCGGAAATATACAACAGAATGAAATGACTTTCTGAGTTAACATTGACTGAAAATCTTTAACAGCAGCTTAGGGAATATAACAACAGCTATAAGGGCAAAACAATAAATCTCAGACCTGGAACCAACTCCTAGAAGCCTGAAACGAACTTGGGAGTGATTGAATAATGTCCAAAGCTCAGAGAAGAACCCCAACACACCTTCAAACGACCTCACACAGTCTCCAAGCACTACGTAAGACTTCAACAAGTCAGAACATCAATATTGGAAAGGCATTTTGGTCTGAAATGAGGTGACTCAGCTCCAGCAGCAAACACGTCCTCATTGTGCCCTACAAACTCCTCAAACCCAAGTCTATTTATCTCTTGTAGCTTCTTAAATTTGCGCCTACCATTTGGTGCCCCATCTCTGCTCAAACTCGACCCAACAATAGAGTCTTCTGCCTGAATAATTTGCACTTGGGATTATACAAGGAAAGACACCACCCTTTTGCACCCTACTTCCTCCAAAAACGACCCAGGAAGCAGCCAAAACTCGAAGAAAGAAGATCACGAAAATCTGAAGGAAGCTCGTCTGCACCTGAAGGTTATTCTTCTCTCCACAAACTGAAACGACCTAGCTAGGGATGATCTTGCACACCCGAAATTGGCAGGAAGGTCCCTTAAACCCTAACCTAGAATGCTTGACCAAGTCTTGCCATGAGAAAATGTTCATTCAAAAAGTGGCATTCAAAATTGAGCTTTCTCCATATATTTCCCATAATGCCCGATAAGTGACTTATTTTCTTTTGTATTTGCTCCTTCAAAACAATAAAGTGACTTTTTGTATAGTTTCTTTAATGAAATATCTCCCTTAGTCACTTTAATAAAATTTCATAAAGTCACTTTACAACATTGATTTAATTAATTACTTGTATCACCTTCAAATATTTAAGTGAGACTTAGGCAATAAATTAAGTAATTAAATAAATGATTCCCTCCACTTCAACATTAGCCTCGAGAATTAAAAGGCTAAGTGATCTCCTGAAGTGCTACTGAGAAGGGGACATTACACAGTAGCACTATTTGTGGTTCTTCTAATTTACCACTACATACATCATCTAATATGGATGGTGATGATATTTTTGATGACTCATATGATATTTGATCAATGATGGCTGATTGTTGACACTTGACATTATTATTTTTTAACTTTAGTCTATATCATGACATTCAAGTTTGACTAATATTTGACTATTAATATGGTGGTGTATTTTGAACTTAATTATTGCTATGTTATTTGATTATTAATATGATGGTGTATTTTGAACTTAATTATTGCTGCAAATATGTATATATTTCTGATTTTTATATGTTTTTGTATCATCGAACCCAAAACGAACCCAACCCCAATTTTTTTTTTTTGACCGAACTCATGAACCGAACCCTCGAACTTGAACTTGAAACCAAACCCAAACCGGTAACTTAGAGAAAAACCAGTGGAGCTTCTAGAGTTTATTCTCTTCTCACGTGTGCCATTTGAAAGTATATTTTGAGAGATTTTTGACAAGTAGTTATCTCTTTATATCTTGTCTTCTATTTAGAAGTAATCACCTCTCAAAAAGTGTAGGCCTAGTCTGGGAAGTAAATGTAACTCAGTCTGATAGTTTGAGATGAATCAAGTTAATATTTGTACCAACCAAATTCAGCTAGTGCTGTTCTTTGAGATTCTTAGTGATGTTTATTGATTACTTAATTCTTTATAGACTTATAGTTAACTCAAGTTCTTTTTTTCTAAAGATTATCATTTTCCATAGTTTTAGTTTTGTTAACATCCAATTTTGATTCCTTCTCATAATCTTGGAGGTATCATTTGATCGGATTTTGATTTAAGCAGAATCATTACTTCTGGTGAAATGTAAACCATAATATTTAATACATTATTTGGAACCAAACTTTTTTTCGATAAAATTTATTAGGTTCAAATATTCTTACCAACTTGACCTTGACCTACTAAGGACAGTTTAGTGTGTATCTTTTGGAATGTTAAAACTTAATATTCATTCAATAAGAAAAAAATGATTTTGTATGTTCACAGAAGGAAGAAACTGTATATCCGTGAATAAAGATAAGACATCCTCAACTATATCTAGTATATTAGAAATATGTAAGAAAAAGGGACATCCTACCGGCTTTTTGGTTATGAAATTTTGTCATATGGGGGATGCTGAAAATTCTTATATTCTTTTATCTTTTTTGTTCATTATTATAACTCCAATGTAGTT
Organism: Sequoia sempervirens; assembly: GCA_007258455.2. Taxonomy (NCBI): domain Eukaryota; kingdom Viridiplantae; phylum Streptophyta; class Pinopsida; order Cupressales; family Cupressaceae; genus Sequoia; species Sequoia sempervirens. The sequence goes on from VDFB02000009.1 coordinate 47,838,057, forward strand.
GTCAAAGGGCCATTTTGAGAATTGTTCTATGTAGTTAAAATGTATGAGTTTACTACAAATGCTTGGAGTCTTCTTTTATAATATATATACTTAAGGAAGTTAGGAACATATCCATGATTAAACATTATATATGTTGGGGTTTTCTTGACTATTTAATGTGATGCTGGTTTCTACTGAATTGATGAAAATTTATCAGGTAGGCCCTCTTGCTATTTTCTTCATGGGTCCTTTTAAAGTTGTCAAATGCTATTTCGTACAGGGCATAAAGGAGTGTTGAAATATCTTTGGTTAAAGATGTTACATCAAGAGACTATTATGTTACTGACTTCATGAAGCTTGATTGAATATGATGGTCTTGTAACTTGAGCTAGGTTGAAGAGAAAATACTCAAGATTTTGTTCATTTTGTTAATTTTAAGCTATTCTGATGTAGGTTTTTATTTCTCGTGAAGGGGAGAAAAAATATGCATCAGTGTTGTATCCAGGACGCCCTGAGGAACTCAATAAGTAGATACATTTAAATTTTTGTTTTGTCTATTTGTATGGAGTTAAATTTGCTTAGAATTAATATGCAGAATATGGTTCTGTAATTCTTTATTGCTATAAAGAGGAGTTGAAATATGTGTTTATGCATTAAGTTCTTATTTATTTGCTTTCCAGGCAAGATAATGTTTTGGGAATAAGGTCTTGGGATTGGAATTTAGATGGACAATATTCTACTTACCATGCACTGTTTCCACGGGCCTGGACTAACTATGATGGTAATTTTATCTGGAGTGTTATGTGATTCATTGACTGGAGGTAAATTATTTTCATAATTTTTGTGTGTCTTAACTTTCATATATGCTATAAAACAGGTGAGCCAGATCCAGAACTAAAAATCTCATGCCGACAGATTTCTCCTTTTATTCCTCACAATTATAAAGAGAGTAGTTTACCTGTAGCTGTATTCTCTTACACGGTAAGAGATTATCCATTCCTATCATAAGATAAAAGTATAGCAGTTTCATTGAATCAAAACATCCACCCTTTCTAATTTAAAATTATTCTGTTTTTTGGTGGTTTATACATGGCCATTCAGCTGACAAATACGGGGAAGGGTGCTGCAAATGTTAGCTTACTTTTCACTTGGACTGTAAGTTCCCTTATCTCTAGTACTAAAAACAATGCGTTGTCTGAGGTGCTAAACTTTGGGGCATTTGTTAAAGAAACCTCAGATATTTGTAATTGTCTTCTCTATCCTTATGTTGGAACTTGTAGCACAATTTTCTGAACTTTGATTTTAAGTGAGAAATTGTAGCCTTGTCCATTCTGTGCAGAATTCAATAGGTGGAAAATCCGAGCTTTCTGGTGGTCATGTTAATTCTTCAATGATGTGAGTTGCTACTTGCTTCTGTTTTACTCTCTGTTATATGTGGATGCTGATTTCTGTACAATCTTATCATTCTGCAATGCTGTAGCATGTGGAATTATATTGTATTGTTAATGCCACAAATGTCTTTGATATCAGGACGGATGATGGTGTGCAAGGAGTTCTTCTCCATCACGAGCAAGTTTCCTCACTCTCCTCTTGAAGAGAATACATATTACTTTGAGCTTATAAAGGGGAACTATTCTCTTACACCATGGTCATTTTTCATATTCTTTCTATTAGATTTCTTATCTGCTTTTGTGCTTTGGTATTGCTTTTTTGTAGGACGGCAAAAGGTGTTCCTCCAGTAACATTTGCTATAGCAGCTCAGCAGACAAGCGATGTTAAAGTATCATTATGCCCCTGCTTTTCACTTTCTGGAAACAATGTAGATTTCTCAGCTAAAGACATGTGGCTTGAAATGAAAGAGGTCAGTTTGCCTTAATGATGTTTAATTTATTTATATGTTTTGACTATAGATCACACTTTTATTGCTTAATGCTTTCTAAACATTCTGAGCTTTAAACTTGACATAATATGAAATTTTTGTATGGGTACAACTTCAAATACAAAACTGGTCTTTTATGTCACCGCATGCATTCTTGTCATTTCTTCTTAGTTAGGAGTAATACAAATAAAAAGAACGTATCTTTTCTCATGACATGTAACTGCGTTTACTATTGTCTTCTTTTTTCTTGTTTTGTTGGAACTACCAACTTTGCTTTATACTCGACACTTCCTGATGGTCCTATTATATGGTCTGCAAATGAATTCTGAATTGCAAAAGGAGTAGCTTGAATAACTTTCTTTGTTTACAAGCTGATAAAATTTAGAGTTTCTATCTATTATTTTAGTCTCCTAGGTTTTGCTAGTTTAACTTAAATTTTGGATGAATATGCAAAATTCTGATAGTTTTCATTACCCTCAGGTTTTTTGCAATTGTCTTTCTTGAAGAATTTCATGTGGTATGCAACAAATTGGATGTCCTTAAATCTTCAATTAGAACACCCTCTTAGGATGTCTTCATATAATTATGAGGAGGCTTTCAACAAACCCAATCTGGCCCACCTTTGCAGCATACGTCTTTTTATTGATCTTTATCGTAAATTTATAATTCAATAATGAATAACAAGATCAAAACTTGATGGATTACTGAAGCAGTCAAAAAAGATAAATTGTTCATGTAGGTAACTAACAGATTTTTGTTTATGTGTGTGTACAAAATTCTTAGGCTTTCTGCAATTTCCATCTGGCTCACCTTTGCAGCATGCATCTTCTTCATTGATCTTTATCATGAATTTATAATTCAATGATGAATAATGAGATCAAAACTTGATTGCTTATTGAAGCAGTCAGAAAAGATAAATTGCTCATGTAGGTAACTAACGTATTTTTGTTTACATGTGTGTACAAAATTCTTAGGCTTTCTGCAATTCCCATCTGGCTCACCTTTGCAGCATACATCTTCTTCATTGATCTTTATCATGGATTTATAATTCAATGATGAATAATGAGATCAAAACTTGATTGCTTATTGAAGCAGTCAAAAAAGATAAATTGATAATGAAGTTAATCAACAGATTTTTGTTTACATGTGTGTGCAAAATTCCTCTTTTTATGTTCGTGCTGAATTTGGAAGAGCTCAATAGTTTTAAAAGCAGTGAGGAGTGGACACAATCTTTTAAGTAGGCAATGAATAATTAATTGTAAGCATTTTCAGAAACATAATACAAGGAACTAGATCACTGCAGAAAGAAATTGGTAAAGATAGTTTGGATATACGTAGATCTTCAGACATTGATAAAAAATATGCATTCTTACTTGTTGATAATGTACCTTTTATCTATGATACTAGATAGATGGTTTAATGTTCCTTTATCCACAACAGATGGAAGAATTTTCTTGTAGAAAAAGTGGCATATTCTGTTAAATAAGAAAAAAGGAAAAAAGGTGGTGCATTCTAATTTATCATGGTCTCAGATTATAGATATCTTGAGAGAGGCAAAGGACATCCATGGAAATGAAGGGTATCGAAGCTACCTTTTTCAATTAATTTGTTAACTCAATTAAGAAGCAAAATTTTCTAGATTGGTCAGCAATTGTACATGGAAATAGAGGCTTGAATTTTGTTTCAGTTTTCAACTTTAGAGACTAAGGTTGCACTTTTCGTGGGTTTGCTTTTTTTCTTTTTCAAATTTTAGATGATGAGTTTGGATGCTCTATTTGTCTTTCATAAAACTTGGTACTTTCTAGTATTTATATCAGATTTCCTAGGTCTTATAACAATCTTGGAAGCCAATAAAATATTTTACTGGTAAAAATATTGTCAAGCTAGAATTTGAGTTTGCTTCTTTTTCTAAGGTTTCTTTATCATTATACAATCTGTGTGTTATACGATGTTATTGATTCTAAGTTTCCAGAATGATTTCTATACTTCATGCATTTTTCTTTTACATCATTTTAATTAATGAGTTAAAACATGTTTTAGAAGTTCTTTAAGTATATTCAAAGTATTTAGTTTTGTTGTTTATAGGTTTTTATCTGCTAAATAAACAAATTTAGATGAGAAAATTATGTGCTTGTCAATGTATGTAGCCAAAAACATGTAGCATGAGAAATGAATTCATATTTGTCTTTTTTGTCAATTGCAGCATGGAGCTTTTGATTACAATACTTGTCACAGAACTTTTCCTGCTTCAGAACCAGGGTCATCAATTGGAGGTGCAGTTTCTGCTTCTGTACTGATTCCACCTCATGAAAAGAAGATCATTACATTTGCATTAGCATGGGACTCTCCTCAAGTCAGATTTGCTAGTGGAAAATCTTATCATAGGTAAATTATTTAATCACCGAGCGTCTCATGAAGCATACAAATATACAAATGTTTGCTTAAAAATATGATTTATGGAAGTTTACTCTATTTACATCTCCATTGGCAGGCGCTATACCAAATTCTATGGTACCCATGGGAATGCAGCAGTAGATCTTGTTCACGATGCTATCTTAGGTGAATATATTTTATTTCTTTAGCCTTGCACAGAGAAAGCTGCTTTTTTTGGTCAGAACCATTGGCACTGACATTCAATTCAGGCCTGGACTTAAATAGTTAATATGTTATATTTTTGGAAAACATTTATATTTTCTGCACCTTCTTTTAGAAAGCTAAAGGTAAATATGGTTTATTAGGTTTCCACCAACCAAGACACCAATTTGATGTATGAGACCCTCTTTGTTAAGTCCACAAGGGGATTGTTTCTCAATTTGCCCCAAGTTTATATATCTTATCCCTGCTGTATTCAAATCTGTCCCTCCTCTATGAATTACACACTCCACCCTTTGGCCTACCACAATGGCATGTTTTTAAAGTTTCCAGTGTCATAGGATATTGTAAAAGAACGTGAATGTGTAATTTGTGCAAATGTTGGGTCCAAAACAGAGAAAAATAATTTGAAACTTGATGTTTGGTGCTGTATAAGTAATTCAGATGTGACTTGGTTGATTCCACCCTTTTTAAATGCTCAGCCACAATACATTAAATTTTTTGGAAATAGATGCCTCTTTTTTGTCTAAAACGACATGTTTTCAACTTTTTTGATCAAGCTTACTTTGTGCTTTAATCTTTTGGGATCAACTGAAAATACTATAAACTTCACCGAGATATCAATCTGCTTCTTATAGAAATTGAATCTTACACTTATGCTGTTAAAGATGGAATACGGATGAAAAAATTTAGAAGCAATGGAATAAAGGAGAAACTACGAAATTGAGAGTTTAGAAGTGGCAGCAATATAAGAGAAAATGATTAGTAAGGAAGAGGGAAAATAAATAACTACAACATTATTTTACACAATTTCTGGTATGTAGAGGACAAGAAATGAGGGGACAATTTTTTGGAACAATAGGGGATGTGAGCTTAAAAAGAATGTAATGAGTTTTGGAAGCTGAGAAAAATAAGAAAAGTAATATTCAAAATTCTAGAACTTATTGCTTAATTATTCAAACCATAGGCTTTTGTGAAGAATAAACTGGTACCAAATATTATTTCTCCATTGGAGTATATTGTATTTCATAGGCTTTTGTGAAGAATAAACTGGTACCAAATATTATTTCTCCATTGGAGTATATTGTATTTCATAGTCAAGTAATGTGCGACTAATGTAATATATTCCATGTGCTTTGCCATTTTCATCATTATGTTCTAACAACCACCAATCATTGCCTCTGTAGCTGATATGTATAATAACAATGGTCTACAATGGATTACATGCACAAGAATTGGAGGATTCATCAAGTATTGCTTTGTTTCTTCAAATGCCTTTTGACAATCTTAATTCCATTCAAACTTAGTGTCTTCATTTACAAACTTAGTAAAATGTAATAAATGAGCAGCAAATTGTGCAATAAAACCTCCAATAGTTTGGATCTTCCCCTATGAATTGTTATGTTCCATGGTGTTTTGGGGATCTTCCCCTATTAATTGCTATGCTCTATGGCGTTTTTGGACAGGGGCAATAGGGGATATATATATATATATATGGGGATGGTAGTGTGGCGGCCATTTTTTGGGGACGGTGAGGGATGGCAGTATTATATGTGGATGGTAGTCCGGGGCTCATATTTTGGGGATGACGAGGGATGTAATACTACCTTCCAATATAATACTTCCATCCCTCATCATCCCCAAAAAATGTCGTAGGAGAAATATGGGTTAGTTGCAAAGAGCATAATTCAAGCAATTAGAGTCTAGAAACACTAAAGACCCATCAAAGATTAGTCATAGAAGTCCATATTCAATGAAATTGGTTAACAATGCTATCAAAGATTTAATCAAAAGTCATGAAAACATAACTCAAAGACAATTAAACCTAAAAAGACATGCAGACCTTTAATCCCATTGGGGGATTATGCTCCAAGTGTATGTGGATTGCTCTATTAAGCATAACCCATGATTGCAAAAGCTAGGATTGATGATTGATTCACAAAAGATGCTCAAATTGCTCAAGATTGCTCAAGAATTCAAGAATGCCTATGCTCATGAAATGGTGAATGATTTTGATGGAGAAATGAGTTGTTTAATAGATTTGAAAATGTCTAATCAACGGTCAGGATTGAATCTCAGGATCAACAGTTGAGAGGAAATCAAAGAGATCAAGGGTGGAGGATGAATGAAAGCCCAAAAAAAATATCTATTCAAATTTGAATTTGAATTATAGAATATTCTTTTTGGAGGCAATATGCCATTTAGATATTTTGGAGGAAAAAGATATTCTGAAAAGAGAATATTCTCTTTTGAAAAAAGAATACTCTTTGTGCAAGTTGGAGGAAAATTAGAGAATTAAATGATTATGAAAATTATTTAATTGTGAGGACGAGAAGAAATTAGGATTTTAATTAAATAATTTACAATTATTTAATCAAGTGGGATTGAAGAAAAATTAGATTTAATTAAATAATAAAAATTATTCAACCATGATGGAAAGAGGAAAATTGAGTTTAATTGAATAATTCAAAATTATTTAATTAAGAGAAAATTAGTGAGAAATGATGAGAAATAACATTAATTATTCAATTAATAGAGGAAAATAGTGAATTTAATCAAATAATGGAAATAATTTAATTAAAACGAGGAATTAGGGATAATGAGGAAAATGATGTTAATAAGGAGAAAGTGAGATGTATGATATGCTTAGACAATTTTAGGTATATATATATATATAGGGATTGTCAAATTTCTACAAGTTTAATTGAGTAACTTTAACATGACATCAAAATTACAACAATGATAATAGTGACAATAGTATAACAACAATAAATATATCATGATTTGGATTCATAGCCAATGATATAAGTTGTAACTAATAAGAGCAATAATTTTTGATTCCATTGTTAAAACTTCAAACTCAATGTTTTGATAGATACTAGCATAAAAAAAGTACTACTAAGTACAACTATGCCTTATTTGGGCAATCAATATCAAGAGTTTGAATTTGTGTCACTCTATGGCTCCTCCAATGGAAGCTCTGTCAATCCTAGTTGTACCTCCTTGTCAATCTTCCTAACATCTTCGAGATCAACATCCCAACATGTTGTTGGAGTCTATTGATACTTAGAAGTCTACCAATTTTGAAGTCTGAAGGCACAATGAACTACAACTAGCTTCTTTGCTTTCCTAGAGGTAAGCCTATTTTTCTTAATTTAGTGGATGAAGCCATAGGTAGACCAATTTCTCTATGTAGTAGAGTAGCTAGCAATTTGTGACACAAGGTGAATGGAAAGTTGATTCAACTCCAATGTGCTCTTCCCATGATATTTCACCATCCAATAGGGTTTTTTGTGCAATAGTGACCCTATCTATCCTATTGAATGTAGGACCTTGAAGATAAAAAAATTAAAGCCATTGCTCACAAATTATGGTTGATCCTTTGTGCTATACATATTATGAAGGGCCTTCATAAACCTCTCCATAATCTCACCATCTTCTAAAGGAGGAACTTGATTAGGTCCCGCATTCTATAGAGCCTCTCTAATGTCTAATCAACTTGGTGCTTACTAGGTCTACACACAGCTCAAAGGATGAATTCCTAACTAAACAGTTCATCTTTCACAAGAGCATTTAATTATCAACCAAGGAGTCGTAAATTTAGACAGTGCTAGCACAATATATGCATTCATGGACTCTAGACACATCCTACATCAATGGAGTATAAGCAATTACACATATACAAAAGATTGCAAAAGCTGGAAAGTGAAATGAATTGCTAATTCACAAAATAGGGGAAATAAATATAAATTGCTACCTTATGCTACGGGTACTTAACACTTAAGATTGTAATTGTCAACTGTTAAAAACTGTAGTGTCCTAACCTAGCTAATTCCTTCGGAGTATGAAACCAACATGAATATATAGAATTCAATTCAGAACTACAAAATAACATTCATGAATTACAACACATGTATATAACTGAAAACTACTTAATTAATTTCAACAATGCATCATTTAATCTAACAACAGAAAATGAAGTGGATTAGCAATACCTCAAGTGGCCCTTGCTTGAGTTGCTGCTTTCACAGAAGTTGTCGACACCTACTTACTCAACAATTCATGATATCAAACCAATTCCTTTTATTGTAGATAAACACTGAACTCGTACATACAATCCAACATGAATTTGTTGAAGATTTCTTATCCAGTAACACATATATTGCTGCAACTTGTAACATATAAAAACTAACTTATCAGCTTGATCAAATAACAACTAGAACAACTACTAGCAACTAGATTTACTCGACAACAAATCCTGCTATATAGGGTTTGTGAGGAGTTTTATTCTTCTAGGATTGAAAAGAAACTAACAAAGCAATTGTCCACTCTCCCTCAAAGATAGGAAGAGGACTTAGTCTGAAACAAAAAACAATAATTATGTAATAGGAGTAGAGAAACCAATTTAGAACTCTATGCCCAAGGGTTAACTGCTATGATAGAGATGTGTTCCTCAGAATAGTTGCGTCATAATTCAATCCCGCTAAGAATAGACTCCTCCTCTTGGTGGTCTTATTCAGTGAGAAAGAGTATGATGTGGTGATTTGCGGGTGATCAATAAATGATCACTTTCATTCCCCTCTGAAAGTGTCGCACCTTTGCTATTTTTGACCTCTCCCCTGCAACCATCCGCAGTCCTTATGTTGCGGGCTGGAAAACCTATTGCTGTGGGTTAACAGTCCTTGTTGCAAGATGTTAGTCTCATTCCTAAGGCATCCACATTATTAACAATCATAATTTAAACATAGAATCATACTAAATTCCATAGATATTCATGCATTCATACAGACATATATCAACATAATATATTTCCATTTCCACATACTTGAAACTGCTTAAAAGTGTATGGAAGGCATATAAAAGATATATAAGGTCTTGGTAATGTCTTTGAAACTTAGCAGATGAAATGATAAAAGCATAAAACAATAAAGGAAAACTAGAAATTAATTGAGCCCATCATTTCCCCCCCAACTAAAGCTATTGCTTGTCCTCAAGCAACTTTAAGGTTGAAGGTTATATTGCAGGGAAATCTTTCTGAAATCTACCACACAGTCTACTCCTTTGCCCTGCTTCAAGTAGTATCCTTGTTGATCCAAAAGCTTTGCCAGTCTTTTATTTTCTACCGTTGCCTCTTCCTCTTGGTTCCTCCCTATCCAATGTGTCTAATGTCCCTTTCTCATCAGTGAGCAGTGCAATGGCTTATCAGCCTATTCCGGAGGCCCATAGGCTTGTCAAAGTAAAATTAGGGTTTCCAGTGTTTGGAGATTTTTGGCCTTTTTTAGGAGCTTGTATATGAAGTTTTGGATTTTGGTTTGCGGATTCTTTTTGGCTTTTCAGAAAGCTTCGCAATAATATAACATGCAAGTGAATTGAGCAACTTTTAGAATTTACTATTTTTAGTAAGTTCTAATTTTAGCAGTGTTCCAGTTGGTAGCATCACAGTGAGCTTTCCATTTCAGGTAGGGCAGTTGAGTATTTGTGAATTTGGCTTTTGAGGTGCAAATTTGGAGAAATAAGTTATTTCAAGTCATTAATGTTATATTTTCAATTTGACCTCTTGGCCTAACGTTATGACTTGAAGTTGTTTTAAGATGTGGACTTGAAGGGTGGATGCCTCATTGAGGAAATATTTTTATATGTTAAATGTTATAATGTTGCCTTGGAGTTGGACACCAAAATGAGGAGGGAAAAAAGTATTTTTTCAAAGTTAAAAATATTTCAAATTGCTTTGGGCATCCCTTGGAGGGAAAAGATGGAAAATCAACAGTCACTTCAAAGTTCTATATAAGTAGGCCTTGCTCCAGCATTTGATCATCCATTGCTTAACATAACGAATTGTTGCCGAAATGATTATAGGCTTGTGGCTTCAAGGAATGCATACCTCCTAGCGAAGAACCAATTTCGTGTTTGAAAGATAACACCTAGTTGGGATTGTGGCTGCTTCTCATTCAGACTAGCAGATTGAGCATCAAGTTGAAGAATTTTGGTGATATTCTTAGTTTTGTATTTGCTGGTTATTATATGGCTAAAGTAGATTTTCATTTGCAGATCAGTAGGTGATTTTATTTACATTGTGGGTATTGATGCAATCAATTTCTATGCTAATGACGACCCCTCTTGCAGAAAATCAGATTTTAATTTGAAGTCTTTGAATTTCTAGTGAGGCCGTATTGTTCCTAGGGCCGTACCATCCTTCGTAACTTGCATTGGGATTTGAGCTTATCATATGGTGGCTGTTTTGCTTTGTTAGACTCTTGTTTGCTGGTCGCCTAGCCTTTGGGAGTGTTGTTCTCAGTTTTGGAGTGTATAGGTGTTGTATTGTGGGAAAAATATGCTTTTTGGTGTTTGCTAGTTGTTGGTTATGAGATTTCAGTTAGCTGGTTTTCATATTAGATTGATAGTTCAATTTTGGTTTGTAATTCTGAAGTTGAAGAAATCATTTTTCATCATTTTGTATTGATTATACAACAATAACACTTTGTAATTTGCAGATATTTTTTGCATTGTACGGTTGAAAACAGTAGTACTGTTTCTGTCATTTATATTTCTGCATTTACTTTGTGTTCTTAATGCAAATATTGTAACCCCTGGTTGGTTTACCGCCAGTGTGGAGGAATAAACAATTGCATCTCTCATATTTCACCCACTGAATAAGTGGAGAATCCCCACTGCTTAAGTGGATGCCTGCTGAAAAGCGGATGAATTGTTCTTCATTGTAATATCTTTCCCCCCACTGAATAAGTGGTAGCATGGAATCTTCATGGTCAGATCACCTCCTGCTATTTCATTTCTAGTTTGTAATTTCAGTTCAGTATTGCTAACGATCCCATCACCATATGCTATCACCTCGCCTTCAATAGGACCTTAGTGAACATTCTTGGTGAAGGTTACTTTCAAGTTGATTATCTTTTGGGAGCTAACGCTAATCATTGGTGTTGTGTTGGATTTTGTGATAAAAAATTGCAGAAAAAGCTAAGGGGCATATTTCAGTGGTATCAGAGCCCAAGATTCTGCCATCCTATGGAATTTAGTGTTCAACTCTCAGATGAGTGACACAAAAGTTAGATATTACACTAGAGGGAAAGCAAGAACTCAGTTTCAGAATCCATCGGTTCCAAAGGCAGAGACATTGTCAGCGGCTTTGAGAGATACTAGTAAAGCAGTCGAAACCATGTTAGAAGGTGCTAGACAATCTATGGAGGAAAGAGATGCTAGAATGGAAAAGAAATTTGATGGCACGATAGATTTGATGTCGTGGTTGCTAGCAAGAATGGATCAGCAAACGATCCAAAATAATACTCAGCCCCAAAACAATCATACTGGAGAAAATAGTGGTGTTAATGGAAATAATGGCAACAATGGTTCAGAGGTCAATGGAAGAGATAGAACTGTTGGACAACATGCTGCAACCACTAGAGCATCAACCTCTAGACCTCTTTTTCCCACTTTCACTCCAAGGGAGGAACCACAAGCGGAGGCCGGAGTACCCTTAGTGGATGATGCAAGACAAGCCTACATGGAATATGTTACTTTACCTCCTGATCTCAAAGACCAATGAACTTTTGACTGGTTCATGAACCAACGGAGTAGAAGAAATGGTGGAAGAAATGATTACCGTCCTATGATTCCTAGAACAAACTATCAACAAGCTTTGGGAAAGGTGACTTTGGCCCATTTTGATGGGAGTGATAAGTGTACGGCCAGGTCATGGGTGCAAAAGCTAAACAACTCTCTCTTTTAAACCGATGTCGGACGAAGACGCCATTAAATTTTCTACATTGCATTTGGAGGGAGTTGCTCACGAATGGTGGTACCATGGTTTGGTCACTCTTGGCCATAGCCTCATCCATACTTATGAGGAATTCACCAACAAGTTGATAGAAAAATTTGATACCAAGGATCCTGAGGTGAGATTCGTGAATTGGCACAATTGAAGCAACATGCTACTCTTGAAGCATATGTTGCTGATTTCCAAAGGCTGTTAGTAATGGTGCCCAACATTACTGAAAGGAGATTGGTAGTGTTGTTTACTGAAGGTTTGATGGAACCGTTGAAGGGTTGGATCAAAGCTTTTGATCCTCCAACTCTAGATGAAGCAATTAAAAAATCTAGGAGCATGGAGTTGGCTTCCCCTAAGCCAAAATTTCAGTTCAAACCATTCAAGAAGGATAAGAAAAAGCTTTCTTCAAGTCAGCCTAAGAAGTATCCTCAAAAGATGACTGAAGAACTCAAGAACAACTGAGGAAAGATGGCTTTTGCTACACTTGTCATGAGCCTTGGACAAAGGGTCACAGATGCTATGGAAAGGTCAAAGCACAACATATGGAGGCATGTTCTGATGATGGATCAGAATCTGATTTTTTTGATCAGCAGTATGAATCAGCAAGTAGTGAAGGTGAAGAAGCTCCAGAAAAGAAGCCCAAAGATGTTGGAGATGGTAGTGCTTTGGCACAACTTTCAAGTTTTTAGAAGAATGAATCTTTTCGGGTTCGTGGAGTGATTGGCTCACAAGGAATTGTTGCTCTAATTGATACTGGAGCAACTCACAACTTCATAGACGAAGGATTGGTGGCAAAGAGAGGTTTGAAAACAAAAGAATTTGAAGGCTTCAAGGTGATGGTAGTTGATGGCTTCACCATGTCTTGCACTAGGAAGATTCCCAACCTCTCCATGCAGTTGAGAAATTATGAAGTAAAAGATGATTTTTATGTTGTTGGCATTGGTGATACCGATGCTGTGTTGGGTATACAATGGTTGCAATCTGTTGGGGAGATCACATTGAATTTATAAACAATGGAGCTGAAATTCCAATCTAATGGAAAGAAGGTTGTTTTGAGAGGGATGTCAAATGGAGGCCCTCAAATAGTGTCCTCGAAGAGAATGGAAAGGTTGATCCACCATGATCAAGTTGAGTGGGCAGTAGAATGTCTAGTCCTACCAGCTAATCCGGTGGAGGAAAAAAGGCACTATCATCCAGCTATTCAAGCCTTGCTGATTAAGAAGAGCAAAGTCTTTGGGAGTCTACCCCCTGGAAGACCTCCTGAAAGGGGGTGTGGGAATGTAATAGAGCTTGAAGAAGGAGCAAAACCAGTCACCACCACTCTATACCGCTATCCTAAGAAGCAGAAGGACGAGATTGAAAAAGCCATCAGGGAGCTTTTGGAGATGGGTTTCATTCGGCCAAGTAAGAGCCCTTTCGCTTCAACAGTGGTGCTGGTTAAAAAGAAAGATGGCACAATGCGTATGTGTGTTGACTACCGCGCATTGAATCAGAAGACAATCAAGAACCAGTATCCGATGCCTAGGATAAATGAGCTTATTGATGAGCTCCATGGGGCCATGTACTTCTCAAAGATTGATCTCAGATTAGGCTACCACCAGATAAGGATGAGGGAGGCGAATATTGAGAAGACTGCTTTTAGATGCCACTTTGGGCATTTTGAATTCCTTGTCGTGCCATTCAGTTTGACGAATGCTCCAACAACTTTCCAGTCTTGTATGAACAAGATCTTTAGGCAACAGTTGAGGAAGTTTGTGCTCATCTTGTTCGACGACATTCTCATTTTTAGCAAGTCTTGGGAGGAGCACCTCAAGCACTTGGAAGAAGTGCTTAGCATTTTGGAGGCGGAATGCTTGTTTTCCAAAGAATCAAAATGTGAGTTTGGGATGACGGAGTTGCTTTATCTCGGTCATATTATCAGCTCTAAAGCTGTCAAAGTTGATCCTGAGAAGATAAAAGCCATACTTGATTGGCCACCTCCAAAGAATGTATCTCACTTGAAGGGATTTTTAGGCTTGTGTGGTTTTTATAGAAGGTTCGTGAAGGGGTATTCTCAAATGGCAGCCCCCCTTATTGATCTTACAAAGAAAGGAGATTTCCTATGGACGGATAAGGCACAAGGAGTTTTTGATAAATTCAAGCACACAATGAGCTCATGTCCAGTGTTGGCTCTAACAGATTTCACGAAGCCTTTTGAGCTACAATGTGACGCTTCAGGTGAAGGAGTTGGAGTTGTTCTCATGAAAGACAAGCACCCAATTGTCTTTGAGAGCAAAAAATTGAGAGGAGCTGAAAAAGCATATCCAATTTATGACAAAGAGATGCTTGCCATCATGCATGCATTGGCCAAGTTCAGACAATACTTGGTGGGAAGCAAGTTCGTGGTTAAGACTGATCATAACAGTCTTAAGTATTTTATACGTTAGAAGGATTTGAATGAAAAACAACAGAAGTGGGTGAGTAAGCTCCAAGCTTACGATTTTGACATTGAATATGTCAAAGGCAAAAACAACATAGTGGTGGATGCTCTATCTAGAAGGCCTCATTTACACTCACTTTGTTAGCTTACTGCAGATTGGAAGGAGTTGTTGCTTGCTGATTATGCCAAAAATCAGTTTTCAACCAGCATTATAGAATGTCATGTGCAAGATGGAAGATATTAGTTGGTTGGAGGTTTGATCCTCTATAAAGGTAGAATTTTTTTAGTGCCCGAATCTAAGCTTAAGAAGAAGGTTCTATAGTCTTTTCATGACATTCCCCTTGTTGGTCATCAAGGGTATTTCAAGACCTATAAGTAGATTCGTGAAAGATTTTCATGGAAAGGGATGTAGGAAGAGGAATTGCGCTACATAAAGGAGTGCTCAACATGTCAAATAAATAAAAATGAACACTCTTTTCCAGCCGGTTTGTGTTGCAACCCTTGCCAATTCCTAATCAGAAATGGGAGAGCATTGCGATGGATTTCATCATGGGGTTACCAAAAGTGCAAGGGAGAGATTGCATTTATGTTGTGGTAGTACTATTTCAGTCATTTATATTTCTGCATTTACTTTGTGTTCTTAATGCAAACATTGTAACCCTTGGTTGGTTTACCACCAGTGTGGAGGAATAAACAATTGCATCTCTCATATTTCACCCACTGAATAAGTGGAGAATCCCCACTGGTTAAGTGGATGTTTGCTAAAAAGCGGATGAATTGTTCTTCATTGTAATATTTTTCCCCCCACTGAATAAGTGGTAGCATGGAATCTTCATGGTCGGATCACCGCCTGCTATTTCATTTCCAGTTTGTAATTTCAATTCAATACTGCTAACGATCCCATCACCATATGCTATCACCTCACCTTCAATAGGACCTTGGTGAACATTCTTGGTGAAGGTTACTTTCAAATTGATTATCTTTTGGGAGCTAACGCTAATCATTGGTGTTGTGCTAGATTTTGTGATAAAAATTTGGGGAAAAAACTAAGGGACATATTTCAATGTGGTATAGAGAATAAGAGGATAGAAGGATGGAAGGTGAGCGAGAACCAAGCAGCTCCATTTCTCATTGCAACATATTTATGTGACTTGCGAATCATTGCTGCATAATTGTAAATAGAGTGTGGTTCCTTCCTCTTTAGTTATGGCGTAAGCTCATTCCATCTGCTTTGAACAAAGTTAAAGGCTTCTGTGATGGTACTTGCTTCTAGCTCCTTCATTCTCTTATAATCTCTTTCTCTACATTCCATAATCTTTGCTTTGACTGCCTTGTTCTATATAAGCTCTAACCATTGGTCCACTACTGCATTAGGGTCTTTTGACTCCTGTCTTAGCTGTAGGGGAGAGATTTCTCTCTCTCATGTTATTCTTGTAGAATCTTCCCCCCTTTGATGCTCATTTCTAACATAAGAAGCCAAGGCCCTTATCAGGAGATCCCCCACAAACATTAATGGGTTCCATGCAGTTTCATATGAAAGAACAAAATTGTGCAAATAAAACTCACACAATTGGTCTTTCATTTCAGGTGTGGACCTTTGGAAAGTTTCTAAAAATGAAATTCTTGAATTCATTGCAACAGAGAAATCACTAATTATCTGACTAAACTGAAAATAGAAAAAAAATTCTTGCAAAAGAAGGGCATAAACCCTAGCAAGCGGTTTGCATTTCATCAGCTGCATTGTTTTATCTACCAGTTCTTCAATTTTTACTTTCAATTTCTTCACCTCTATTTCTTGCTTCTCAACTGTCCTGGCATGATTAGACATCATTTCAGTTTTCTCCTTTTCCCATTCTTTTTCTCTTTGGAAAAATTCTTGTGTTTTCTTCCACAATTCAATACCTAATGACACAACAGTAGGTACAATGGGGGTCTTTATAGGTTCAATTGAGCTCTTTGGAACTGGATCTTTTCCATTTGTTTCCACCATGGCAAGCTGTGCCAATATTCCAATTTTGGTTTATGCTCAAATTTATGGAGTCTTTCTTCCAACTCCCTAATTCTTGCATCCCTCTCATTGTCCTTTTGCTAGTATGTTTTCAGTAAATCTTCTAATTGTTTAATTCTCTGCAAGGCTTCTTGCAGTTCTTTATTTGTATTTCTTCTTTCCAAGAAAATTCCTCTTCTTTCTCCAAAAAATGTTTTTCTCCTACCTCCTCTATATACATAAACCCTTCTAATACAAGGCTCTTTGGAGATCTCATCTTTCTGGCCACAAAAATGTCTTATGAATCAAAGTCAGAAGTGTTGGTAAAATACAAAAGCTGTACAATTGATGTTTTTACATCATCACTAGGGGCATTCCCCTCTGAGTCTGTGTTTGTGTGTATCATTACAACATCTTTTTGCTTTTTATCTCTTCCCTTCATGGGCCCCTTCTTTCTTAGGCGATGTGATCGCCTTCTTGATGGTGTGGCCTTCCTTTGCCCCTTTGCAGGTGCAGAGATAGAAGCCCCACTTTTTCTTTTATTTGATTTCGGTAGCCTATTACTGGAAGTTGGGCTTTTCGGATTTTCTTCAACTAATGGTTGCTCAACAGAGGCTGCAGGTTGTGTTTCTTGCAAACCATGCTCTTTTGGTTCCTCCATGCTGCGGTAGGTGTTGCAACTGGGGAACCAAATGGTATTTTCCCGTTAGTTGCATCCTCGAAAAGTTCTTCTGCTTCTTGTTCCTGACCCCTTTCTCCTTCATTATGCATTTGAAGAATTTTGTTAATGTTGCAATTCAGAAAATCTTCCCAAGACACATTGAGAAATTGAACCTTAAGGCTTCTTTTAATGAATAAAGTGACTATACAAAAATGTGACAAAACTAATTGATTTCTTTTCCTCTTATATTCCAAAGACATTCTCTTCAACAAATTATAAAGAAAATTTGGAACATTGACTTGCCTCCTATGGCGTAAGTGACTAAGCAATTTGAAATGTATTGTACATAATAGTGATTGTCTACCATCACAAGTCAAATACCTAATGATATGTGAGTCTATAGAAGCCCAAAGCCAGGGTAAAGATAAGCATTTTGTACCTTGAGAAGAGGAATCCAAGTTCTCACCCGGCAAGGAGAACTCATTTCTAGCTGTGATGACATTTTCCCTTATTGGAAACTCTTCCCCATTCCTTGGAAGCCTTGATACTTTCGCAATGGAAACTCCTGATGCATCCACTCTCAAGCCCTTGATAATTGCCTCATCATTCTACAAAGTGCTAGAAAACTGTTGGGTCATCAATTCATTAAATTATGTGAGACTGAGGAAGTAATCCAACTAGCCTACCTGTTGGAAGATTGGCATACATTGTCTATCCTCCAGTAGCAATTTATGGGCTGTTGGTTCTCTCCTCATTATGTTTCCTCCCATTGTAATGCCTTAATTGAATGTCATGTTCCCCGAAATGGTCAAAATCTAAATGCAAGTAATTGCAATTTAAATATAGTTATAATTTATATTATAATTATATTATTAACAACTTAGCCATTTTCAGTAATAAGTATTATAATTATATTATAGAATAACTAATATTGTATTAATGAATCTGATTATAATAGGTGAAATTTATAAATACCTAAAATATTCTAAACTAGCAGGTATCATTTCCTAAGAAATCATAGAAGAAATAATATTAAATAAATAAACAAATATAAAAGAAAAATAAATAACACTAAGCAGCCCTAACACTAAACACAACAAATGCTGTTTAGTTAAAAGCAGTCAAACATTACTAAGAAACCGTTTCATATTATGAATCATTTCCAAGGAAAAGAAGCAACGTATGCATAAGTGACATGACCCAAAGCAAGATCGGCCATAAAAGGGAAGACCAAAAGGGCATCGAGGAGGACGAAAAAAGGAGGAAATAAAAGAGAACAAGGAATCAACAAGGAAGGAAAGACATCAAATGCCAATCTTTGGCTGGCAATTATCCATGGACTCATTTAGCCGACGCCTCTCAAAAGTACAATTATATCCCCTAACTACAGTTTGTGTGCCAATGTGTGCTGCTGAAAAGGACGGTAATCACGTTGATCTAAGTTTTGGTTAAAAGACAAAGAGACATGCCCTTCCTCAAAAGGATGTAGTGGAAGCATATGTCTGTTGTCCAAAGCGTAAATACTAAAGAGATATTCTGGAGAAACATCAGGCGAATCTGATGAGGAGAAGGGGAATAGAAGAGAAGAAGAAATCATCAGCCGCTGGAAAATACAGACGTCTTCCTGTTGACCGAGGAACGAAGGGACAGAGAGATATCAATTGTCAAGTCGTCACTGCAAGAGAGGAAGGATTGCAATAGCAAGAGGAGGCTATATTTGGTAAAAACTTACCATTGCTGAATGAGAGGGGGGCTTCTACATCACGGGCTGAGAAATCTCCAATACATATAATCGTTGACTGAAGGTCGGGTTCTGCAGACCAGGGAAGTACCTTTAAAATACATATAATAAGTTGATAAATATATCAAAGATACAAGTGAGCAATTGTCTGTGATAAAATAGGTAATTACGATTTATGTTAAAACTAATAAAGGGTAAGTGATAATAAATGAATGTAGGAATGGTTGGAGCTTGTCATAGATATTTAATATATATATAATTAATATAAGTATATCAAGAATAATATGTTTTCTATATATGTTGATAAATATATTAATAATCAATGAATATATATTTAGATATATTTATATATAGAGAGGGAGAGACTCATAAGTGCCTCCTGGGTGGTGGGCACATACCTTATGTACCTATAATATATATGTATATAACATATAATTTACGATTATTCAATAATGATGCTTGCAGCAATTATTGGGCCTTATAAGCCATAATGACTCTATTTATTCACTATAATGAAAAATGGTATAATAGAATTCCATCTATGGGATCTTGGAGGATGTTTAATATCAACCCTAATATACTTATGAAATATATTATAAGAATCATTCATAGTAAGTGATACGAAGGAATGAATAATCCTTTGGCAAGAATGAAATATTTATATCCTCTTGATCTTACTAGATATTATCACTGAAATTTATTGATCTCTAATGTTTCTAATGTCTCGTTGAGAAATGCGTTGAATGCAAGAACCAGGTTTAAGTGCCTCCACTAGAAAGGGGTCATTACATTGAAGTTACTTTTTTCTGGCTCTGTTCTGCTATATCACCCAATTCACCCAATTCTATATTAGATACCTCTACTTACTTTTGAACTTCTAAACTCTTTCATTTCCTCTTTGAGAATGGCAGAAAATCAAAATGACAAAAAATTGGAAATAACTAAAGATTATGGCCTTTGAATACACCTTGCCCCCAACTAAAGGTGCTAATTGTCCTTAATTAGCAAGTATGGCATGGCAAAGGGATAATTAATAAGCAATGGAAATTTTAAATGCGAAGTTGATATGCATGCACGATTGATAAACATATACAAAATTAGTAAGCTCTATTGTTAATTATGACAATTAATACAAAGAGTTCTTGTTGACATGTTGTGAGATGAGGTATGGCACATGTGAAGTTGCTGAGTACCACCATGCAATATGATTTGAAATGATATGAAGTGGCGACTATGAACTGTAGGTAGTCATGGTGTGGAGTGTAATTTAGCATGAGGTGAACACGTGGAAAATGAATTTGAATTGATGAATGAAAGGCTGCACAAACTACATGATGTGAAAGTTGAAAGTTAATGCATGGTACAAAGTATGCGAAAAAGATGATTTGATTGCTACATGTGATGGAAGAGTGAAGCTGCATGTAATGAAAGTGAATGATGGATGCTACGGGCACGACTAAAAGGATGGATGTGCAAGTGCTACGGGTTGATAAATGAAATAAGTTCTCCTCTGAATAGTGTGCCTCGGGGCATGTTGCTGCAGGTCCCGTGAGCGCTTGTGTCCATCAGAAAATGAAGACTTCCGAGTGTCACCTGTGCAGTGTGTGCATGTGATTTATGTGTTGAAGATTATACCTGTGAAATAGAAAGAGGCGAGCTATGTGGCTCATCTGCTGATATTTCTAATGAAGAGCTTGTTGTACCCAAACCAATTTTTTTGCTTCATCAAGGCATTTTGCTTAAAAGAGTCTAAACCTTGCTAAAATAATGTCAAATATAGTTTTTGGGCAATATCAAGCATGGAGTTTTGTCAATGTTTTGTCAGTCAAAGGCAGTATCCATTGATTAGAACTTGAATTGGGGACTCAGAACGAAGCATTTCACGATGAAGGAGCATTTCACGACGACAATTATACCTTTGTATGGTCATTTCAGTGACTAAGACAAAGATTTCAGTGGTCAATTTTTGAAGATTTCTCAGGAAAAAGCAAAATTACGCCCCTGTAGCCCAGTGGTGCCCTTCTTTTAGAAGGCCCAGGTTTTGTGGCATATGCTCATGAACACAATCAATCTCTTCAGAATTACCCCAGTTATCCGATGAGCTATCCTGCAGGGTTATCCAAGACTCGTAGCTCCGGTAACTGAAGTCAGAAGTTGAGGATTCTGGAGGTTGCAAATTCTAAAAGCTTGTCACTCTTCAGCTTTTGCGCCCCTGTAGCTCAAGGGCACCCACTTTAATGGAGGTTCAAAGTCTGTTATTCCTGATTGTTGATGCATTTGGTCTCTTCGTGACTAGTCTGCCTTTCCGACGAGCTATCGAATGCAGTCATCCGAGTCCCAGAGCTCCGACAGTCAACGTCAGAAGTTAAGGTTACGAGGAGAGTTTACATCACAAAAAGTTGCCAATTGGTGAAATTGCGCCCCTGTAGCTCAGGGGCGCTCTTCAAGATGACCTCTAAGATGAATGAGATTGCAGATGAGGTCTTCCTGACATCTGTGCTAATCTAGTCTAGCTTCGCAGTGCACCTGTCAGCCTGTCAATCCGATTTTCTGAAAGATTGTGGCAGAGATTCTACTAGGCACGTAAATCAGAGGGTGGAGAAACATGAAATATTCATTGTACTTCTGTAGGCTAGGGGCGCCTAGCCTTTAGGCCTGTCAGATGGTGTTATTTGCTTTCACAGTCTTCACGGGACTTGTGTGTAATTACTTCATCTATCCAACGAGCCTAGCTGTCAGCCTCTGGGATTTGGCAAACGCTCGTACGTGCGAGGTCTTTTGCAAATACTGAAAAACGAAGAAAGCTCAGAAAATGGCCTAGTCTGGTCGTCTATTCCATCTTGGGAAATGCGCCTTTCTATTTGAGGTCTTAGAAGCAGTTTTCTTGCTTCGTCACCTCCAAAGACATCTCTTGTAGGTCCTCCTGGCTACACGTTGAGATAGACGGTGCTCGAATTAGGTCACCCCAACTCCAGATATCATAGGTCGAAGTAGGGCATCTGGTTGAGAGTTGTATTTTTGTCAAAATGGTGTTTGAGCCTTTTCAGGCCAGGGGCGCCCTTACTTTTGGGGTCCTTAATGCAACTTTCAGGTGCCTTGTGTATATTCGTTGGATGCGGAATACCTCTAGTCACGCAGTGAGCCTGTTATCTAGTCAGCAGGGTTCTCCATTCGTCGTCAGCAGTCACTTAAAGCGTCAGATGGCAGTATGGAGAAAAGACTTTAAGTCTGGTGCCTGAAAATCAATTTAATCAAGGGCGCCTAATTCTTTGAGGTGTTAAATGATGGATTTTGCAGTGATGACTCCCAACAGACATTTCTTCCTTGCTCTGTAGGCTTCGTAATGAATACACCTGCTTAGTTCCAGCATCACCTGGTCACCCGGAAATCAGTGTCAAAGATGGCCAGTTGTAATTTTGTAGTCAGCTACAAAATAGAAAGTTAGTAAAAAAACGTAATATCTTGAGCAAATGGACGCCTATGAGGACAAATGAGGACTTTTTGAAATCAGTGAAGTTCGTCGGGTGAATCCAAAAGCTTTACTTGGTTTGTCAACTGATTAAAATAATATTTAATATTTATTTTTGCATATTTGAGCATTAAAGGGCGATTTTCTAAAATTGGCGCCTCTTTGTGCTAGATTTTCAAATTGCATGATAATTGAAAATATTATTATTTTTATTCTGGACTTCAAGTTAGTTTTAGTTCAAACTGAAGGGGTCCAATCAGAAGCTTTCTATTTCAGTCGAGGTTTTAAATTTGCAGTCAGCATTATGGTGCGAATTTTCTCTATTTATTCGTGGCGCCTATCATTAAACATTTATCTAGCTTAAGCAAAATTCGTAGTTCTTCAGAGCAGAGGCGAATTTTCACAGGTTGGGTGAATTTATCATCAGTCTCCAGTGGCGATTGCATCAAACAATTCTTTTTGTAGGTTCAAGTTCACATTCATCAGCAAATTTGAAGAACAGGGGGCGATTTTCACAGAAGAACATAGAAAAACCGTCTTTCTCCTCTTTGATTCTCAAATTTCTCTCAAAATTCAATTTGCATGTTCCTGAAGTTGGCAAATTTTGGCAAGTTTGATCATCTGGATTGATTCTATATAGCTTCCTCGAATTAAATTCATGTGCTTGAATTTTTAGGAATTTTTAACTCCAGAGCATCAGTTCTCTAGTTTCTAATTTTCTCAACTGAAAATTCTTTGCATGGTCGAGTAGAAGTCAGATTTTCACATTTCTGAAGTTTTGGGTTGTCTTAGAATATTTTTCTGGACAAAACCCATATCTTAAATTTTTCGTCGAAAATAACTCTTCGATAGGCTATTTTTAGTTTTCTAGAAATCTTGTCAGAACATAGTCAAGTTCATAGTCAACAGGCGAGTTTTTCAAAATGCAGTACACTCAGCTCGAATACAGGACCAAATCAGTCCTTACTCACGACTTCATCGGGACAGTTGAGACGAATCTCCACAAGGTGTTGCCAAAGGCAGTCCTAGATCCAGTCAAAAGCAGAGATTCGATTATTCAGAACATTCAGCAGTCTGGGTTATTAGAGGCCGCTTCCATACCTATCTCCGTTCATTGTATTGAGTTTGTGATGTCTTGTATTAAGCATTACAACTCTGCTACTCGTGAGATAGTGTCAGTAGATGGACGAGTTATTTGTAGTCTCAAGCCTTTGGACATTGAAGAAGTTTTGGTATCCCTCAGCACCTGAACAGTCTGGTTATTTCTATGGAGTAGTGCGAGCATGCATTCAACGTTGATGTGGACAAGTGCCAGAGCAAAATGGCAAAAAGATGGTTAAAGAAAGCGAAGAATAAATTGCCAAACAATGTGGGTCGTGGTGAGTACAAGGATAAGTACTCGATTCTAATTTCACTCTTGAATCGTGTCTCAGGTCATTCACATGCAAATGTTTTCCAGCCTTGAATGTATTACATCATTGGTCGCATCATACCTGGGCAGGAGCATTATGACTGGGCATCCTTCGTCAGCGATGTTATCCACAAGCAGATCACCGGTTTCCTAGTTGCTCATGAGTTTCACATGTGTTCTTATCTCGTGTACTTGATTGCTTATCAGGGTCAGTTTCGAGGACTAAACACCGTGGGAATTCTCAGTGTTCAGAAAGTTTATCACTATTACGATCAGCTTGAGTTCACTAAGGCTGAACGTCACTTCAAGCATGTTCACGAGGCTTTCCTGACTTATACAGTCAACCTTCGTCGTAGCACACGCCAGACTCAGGTTGATCTCCTACAGGTTGCTACAGACAGTGCGAGGGATAGAATGCTGAAGGACGGAGAGGACAAGGCAACCCTCAAGGCTAAAATCAGACAGCTTCGTCAGTACATTTCTAGCCTTGTACACAGGTCAGATGTCACCGCCACACTCCCGCCGATGCTTGAGCCTCTAGCAGAATAGGGCCAACTTAATCATTTGGTTGCATATGGCAAGCGTTTGGAGGAATGGGAGGAGGAGTTCGTTGCTAGAGGCTGTTCTATGCTTATAGAGCTATATCAGTTGCGGTACAATGCACGAGAGCTCCGTCTACGTCTCCAGGATGAGGAGCAAGACATGGCGATTAATAGACCCCGGGACGAGATTATGATTGCTCACCTGAGTATGGCATATGAATCAGTCACAGATGCAGAGGATAAAGAAGCTATCTACTCTTGGAAAACACAGTTGGTTTTCAAGGCAAAGATAGAAGAGATTATGGCGTCAAAGTTGACTGAGAGTAGAGAGCACATTACTAGTGCACTCCGGTTTGTGAGAACCTTAGTATCTCGCTTACCGTGCCGGTATCAGATTGAGGGTGGTGTGTATGTTGAGCTTACTGATGTTCAGTCAGAGCTCCAAGCACTCACTCATACTATTTTCAGTGGGGAGACCATTGGCTGTAAGATTAATCAGCTTACAATCATGTCAGCATTGTTCGATGAAGCAACAAGGAGCATAGGTGAACTTCAGTCCCAGATCACAGCTGGTGAGGACATGCTACGCAGGCATAGCATTCTTCGACAGAGTATCAAAGCTCCAGACAATGATACAGTTAACAATCTCGTTGAGGGATTGGTTGCTCGAGATCATGATCAGTAGACTTCAGTTGTAATGTCCCCGTTTTAGCTGACATTGTTTGTTGAGGAGTGAGCCTATCATTTTGACCCTTGTAGGCTGACAGATTTGATTAGAGGGTTATCCATGGCAGTTATCCAGAGTTTCGGGACATTACTCCACCAGTTGATTCAGGTTTGGGCCTTTGCAGGGGCTCACAGAGTGATATTCAGGCACTTACTATTTATAGTAAGTCAGGCCAACAGGGGTTACTATTTCTGGCAGGGCACCTGGCTCAGTTGGCAATTTCAGTTTCGACCTAGTTTGACAGTTTGTTGAGCAAACGAAGAATTACGGAGCATTTAATAATAATTAAATAATTATTATTATGACTTTATATTATAAAGTCAATTAAAGGAAATATTAATTAATTAAATGGCTTATTATAAAGTATTTTATAACTTTATAATATAAGGGAGATATTATTATTAAATGAGTATTTATTACTCATTTAAAAAGGGACGCCATTTATTAATTATTGAGCCTAAGTTGAAAAGGGCGAATTAAATAATATTAAATGCATTTTAAGTTGATTTTTTGAAAAGGGTCGAACTTTTGAGGAAAATGATATATATTTCTCTTCAAGGCAAATCAAACTCATTATTGATGATCATTTGAATTTGTCTTTTCTCTCTAAGAACATTTGGAGTTGGAGAAACAAGGGTTTCTGCAATCAGGCTTTGGAGAACGTTCCCTCTTCAAAGTCAAGCTTTCTGAGGTTGTGAAAGACTAGCTGAAGTTAGCTTATCGGGTTGGCTTCATCTAGAAGTCAAAATTGTGCATCATTGGAAGAAGTTATATCAATTATTCAAGGGTTTCAAAGAATATCTACTTGCAGATTTAAAAGGCATTGAAGATACATTGAAGAGTGTTTATTATTGTTGTTGTGCCTTCACATTTTGAGGTTATCGTCTTGCTGCTACAGTAACGTGAATAGTGTCGCGCTACAGTGATACTTCCAACCTCTTGAGCAGATTTCTTCTCCACTTGGGGCGGCTAGGGTCCTTGATGCATGTACAGCAATTTATGGTGGGAAGAAACAAATTTCTAGAGCTGGCTGTACCAAAAATCAGTCATCTTGAAGGCTGCAAATGAAAATTCCAGATTTCAAATAAAGATTGGAGGTTGCAATTTCGGGTATGTCTTGTTAAAAATCATTAATTGTAATATCTCCATTATCTAATTAAAGAGTTTGCAACCCTCATTCAACTTATATTGTTCTTAGTTTGCAATTCCTTGCATTTCATCTTGCCTGGCAATATTTATAAAGAATTCCAAATAAATCATTTATTGCTCAAAAAACACATAGAAATTGCAAACTTCAAAACAAAACAAATTTGCACCATTTGTTTATCTATTTGCAAGGGTTAGAGACACCAGGTCTCTTACATCAGTTCCCACCTCTCAGAATAGACATTACACACAGGAGTTAAACTTGGTGTTATCTTTTCAAGTTAACTCGTTGTTTCATCTCATGCATATCTATTCTGAGATCAACTTTATTTACTTGGAGTTGTATTTAGGGTTTACGTTAACTGATGGTAGTGTTCCAGTTAACATGCTTTCAATAAGGACGTGCATGCTTGCACAATTGTCCATTTTTAGATTAGATGTTTCGATTAACTGACGGTAGCTTTCCAGTTAACTGTATAGTTTACTTTATTAGGGTTTAGCAATAAATCTTGCATGCATTGCAAGACTGTAGTTGACTCAAGGTGATTTTAGGGTTCCCTACACCTTTTGATGTCTATAAATAAGAGCTTTTGCTCATTTGTACATAACTTTTGCACGAGAGAGAAATATATGCTATGCCTACCTTGCCTGTAATATTGCTCGTTCTGTATCTGTTCATGAGTATTTACTTTTGTGATGAATTGTTATGCCACTTGGGTTTTATGCAATTATGATGGTGAATTCTTGCTTTAGTTAGATATAGTGGCTAGTTGATCATAGATTGTATGCGTGTCTCGCCTATGCAATTTATTATCCTAGTTGGCTATCCTTTATGTTATGTGTTCAATAAACTCGTTCAAATTGAGCTGATAGATGTGCCACCTTGCCTTCAAGTTGAGAATCTGTTCTTGGTTATCGTGTGATGTGTGTGAATAATAAACTTATTCAGATTGAGCTGATAGTTGTGCCACCTTGCCTTCAAGTTGAGAATCTGTACTTAGTTTATCGTGTATTGTTGTTTCCAATAAGCCTATTCAGACAAGCAGATAGTTGTGCCACCTTGCCTTCACGTTGTGAGTCCGTACCCGGCTTATCGTCAGATAATCATTCCCGCTCAGTTTCCTCATCTCTGAATTCTTGAGGGGATTGGATAGATAAGTTACTTAGTTTTGAGTGTTGTAGTTAAGTCTTGTGAAACCAGAAAATACTTAGCTGCAACGTATAGAGTTTTCCTTAAACCTTGTGCCTCTTACAGCTGAGACAAAAAGACAGGATATAGTTTAGTTTACTTTTTCCTTTTCAGGTACTTTTGTCAGCACAACGAGGGAGCTTCCCCTCCTAATTTGAAGAGCACTCATTGCGTAGTGTGCATAGCTGTCCGTACCAACTTGCACTCCAGACGTGTTAGTTGTTACGCCAACAGAGCTTTATTTTGTTGATGAATTTTGTATTGTTGGTTCAAACTAATGTTGTAAGGATAGCAGGAAATCATCTTTCTGCAATGGCCTCTTATAGAGTTTCAACCGATGGCCATTAACTAGTAATGAAAACCTAACATCATCAATAGTCTGTAACTAAACTGCTCCATTTGAAAAGACTATTTTTATTTCATATGGCCCAAGCCATCTGGTTTGTAGTTTGCCTTTGTAATCCTTATACCTTGAATCATAAAGTAGTTCCCAATCACCTGTATTAAATTGTTTTGTTTTAATAAACTAATCATGCCATTGCATTCTTTGTTTTTGCACAATTTCAGTGTGGTGTATTGCTTCCATACGGATCTCATCTAGTGCATTGAGGTTATGCAACCTCTCCTTTTGTGCTTCAATTATATTCATGCCCAATTTGACTGCTGTCCTCAGAGTTTTGTACTCAAATTCTATTGGAGGAATTGCCTTTTTTCCATACACCAATTCATATGGTGTAAAGCTTGTTGTTTTCCAAGTTGTCCTGTAAGTCCAAACTGCTTTAGGTAACCTAGCTGCCCAATCCTTCCTATGTAACTGCTTGTTTTTCTAAGAATGTTTTCTATTTCCTTGTTAGTAACTTCCACTTGGCCATTTGCTTGACGGTGATAAGGTGAAGACTTTCTAATGCCTGATCTTATACTCCTGCACTAACTTGGTAATTAGGTCTAAGGTAAATTGTGGCCCTTGGTTTGTCACTTTCTCTCTAGGAACACCATATCTTGTAAAGATATCTTCATAGAGAAATTTTGCAACATTTCCATCCCTCGCAAATGTAATGTCCCTTTTTTGGTTGGCGAATCTTGAAGAGTTTTTCTAATCTTTCATTCCCGGAGGTTAGAAATGAATTAAATACTAAGGGAAAATGAGGATAATTAAATCGGAGCCTAAAAAGCTATAGTCAGGTGTATAATATTTAATTATTCAGTGAGTTTATAAAAGAGGGCCACTTTAAGTGACGATTCCTTCTTTCCCTAGGCGATTCTTCATGGTGTTAAATAAATAAAAAATAAGCCTAAGTATCTATTTCTCAATTAGTGCGATTATGTGATAAGGATGAGAACTCTGATTTTTCTAAATGGAATCGAGCTCTCTTTTAAAGAAAAACAATTGCTTTTTGTGAAGTAGAATCGACAACTCAAGTTTTATATTAAGGTTTGATTGGATGGGAAAGGGGATTCAGAAATCATTATTTGTTTTGTTAATTTCTCTGTCTGCCGAACTTTGAAGAAATATGCAGAATAGGACGAAACCCTTGGTCTAGGAAGGAATGGGACGAAAACCCCAGTCCTTTGGTCAATCGCAACACTCTATTTGCAGAATAGTTGAATCATGGACTTTGGAAAGTCTACATACAGATAGGACGAATTACAGATGCTATAAAAGATAAATTAATTGTCAGGATTTTGAATAAGACAAAGTAGGTTGGAAGACAAGCATTAAGAAAGTCGTCTATATTTCCTCAACAACACCTTATTGAGGGAATTATCAGGCCTTTGTAGAAAGACAAGCCTCGGACTTTGCTAGCTGAGTCAAACTCATACATGCCGCCGCCTTTGCAACAATAGTCTAAGATTGTTGATAAAGGGAAAGACAAGAAGTCAGGTCGAATGTATACTTATTGAGGAATCCACGTATGCTTCCTAAAGATGCTAGTTCTGGTTTGGAGCATTTACGGGACTGCTATGAGAGTCGCTTTTGCTCAGCAGGGCTAGACGTCTCATATTGGAGCAGTTTCGTGGCTTTTTGGAGGTTACTTGAGCTCTCATATACTAGACGTGTGAGTCTCCTTTGTTAATAACGACTTCCGGATGTTTTCTCTGCTTTCAGACTTGCATGGGATTTCAGGTTGGGAATAAACTTATTTCTGTTGACATTTAATATTTGAGTCTGAAATATATATTTTTTACTGTAGACACATGGTTGCGAGAGGAATCTGTCTTGTTGAGTGTCCGTTGTGAGCCTTTAAATACTCAGGAAATTACTGTTAAATCGATTGCTTCAACCTTCCATGTAATGATAGTCTAAAATAGAGGAGTTATTGTTGTCATGGTCTTTGAATCGGCATAGAAGTCGCTTGAGTCTCTTGCTTTAGTTTGTTTGTAGTTTTTAGAAGTGTAGTTCTATTGCCATTAACTCGACGTGTTGTAACTACATCATCCATTGAGTCTAAAGCCATTTCTGAGTTCTAATTTGATGGTAAATATTTCTGAGCATTATTAATTGCAAGAGGCAGATTTAAAGGAGGTCAGAAATATCATTGATCATGCTATCAATATTGTTTATGCTTAGTTGGCTGTGTAGCAATCTACATCTATCTATTCCTGGTCGAATTGAACAAAACAAACATATTTCAGATTGAAAAACAATTATAAAATCCACACCCTCGGTAAAGGAACATTACAGTGGTATCAGAGCCAAGAATCCTGCCAGCCTGTTGGGGATTCATTATTGCATGTCAGTTTGGAGGATACCCAGAAGGTTGCATGTTGCCTTTTTGATCAGTGGTGAAATTGGGTTGTTGCATGTCACATAGATATTACACCAGAAGCAGGTTACTACAACAGGAAGAAGGAGTTGATAATAACTCAGCTGAATCTGGGATGGGGGAGAGAAGAGGCGAAAGTCCACTGAGAAATTTGAATGCACAGATGGAAAATTTCCTAACCACATTTGCCTAGTAGCAGCAGCAAGTGCTACAACAGTTTCAGGACCGTATGATTACAGCCATGGGTCAACTGAGATTGGATCGTGCTAGATCGAGTAGGTCGAGCAGTGGCCATAGTAAAAGTGATGCTGGTAACGGGAATCAAGATAGAGCAACCACTAATGTCGTTAGGACATCAACCACAAGGTCTAATCGGCCCTTACATCCTACATTTGTCTCAAGACAACCTAAAGTGGAGGCCATTCCAGAGTTGGAGGAAGAAATAGATATCATTGTTGATGTTATGGTGGCCCACGATGAATACAGAATGCTTCCATTTGATGTGAGGCAAGCAATCAATCTAAATTAGTTTATGAATCAAAGGAGGGATAAAGCCAGAGCTAGTCCGGAGAGGCAAGAAAGGGGTCTCCGGAGGAAAACCGGTCAAGGTAATCAGCCCAAGGAATACAAGGAAGCATTAAATAAGACTCCTTTGCCGACCTTTGATGGAAGCGGGAAAATAAGTGCGAGATCATGGGTGCATAAGCTTGACACCTTCCTATCCCTAAAACCTATGGAGGAAGAAAAGGCTATTCAATTTGCTATGATGCATCTGAAGGGAGTAGCATATGAATGGTGGCACCATGGCTTGGTTTCACAAGACCATGCCATGATACATTCATATGAGGAATTTGTTGATAGATTGATTGCTCACTTTGACAGGAAGGATGTTGAGGTCTATTATAGAGACTTGGCTTAGTTGAAGCAGGTTGGACATGTTGAGACTTACATCAATGAGTTCCAAAAAATAGTAGTCATGGTTCCTGATATGTCTGAGAGGCGTGTTACTACGCTGTTTGTTGAGGGACTGAGTGACAGATTGAGGGGTTTAGTGAAGGCTCATAAGGAAAGTACACTACATGACGCCATTGGCCTAGCCCTTCATTTGGAGACTTCACCTCCCTTCCAGCCACAAAAAAAGACCTCTAGTGAATTACAGTCAAAACAAAAGGATTCTAATCAGCCCAAGCCTATGCAACCTATGTTGGATTTTGAAATAAGGAATGAGCTACGTAGGAAGGGGTTGTGTTTTACTTGCAAGCAACTGTGGGACTCAAATCACAGGTGCCTTGGAAAAGGCAAGGCACATTACATAGAGGTCTATTCTAATACTGATGAGGAGGTTGACACTAGTTCAAGCAGCGATCATAAAAAGCAACCACACAATGATACCAACACAGGAGATATAGCTCATGGTACTATGGCAACACTGTCAAGAGTTCCTAAGTATCATCCTTTTCGAGTAGGAGGAGTTCTTAAGGGACAACGGGTCACTTATTTATTTGACAGTGGAGCTACTCACAATTTCATTGACGAGGGATTGGTTGTGAGGAAGGGATTGTAGGTTGAGGAATTCCTAGGTTTTAGAGTTATGTTGGTTGACGGATTTAAAATGAGTTGCACTAAGAAGGTTCCTTAGTTGAGTGTGTAGTTGAATGATTATGTGGTCATTGATGACTTTTATGCGGTTGGGATTGGTGAACCTGATGTTGTCTTGGGCATTCACTAGCTATAGTCACTTGGGAGATACATGCAGGATTTCTAGCGGATGGAGCTAGAGTTCATAGCAGATGGGAAAAAGATTGTATTCAGAGCTTTAGCAGATGGTCCAAGTGTAGCGACAACAAAGAGGTTGGAGGCTCGTTTTGTGGATGATGAGGTAAATGATTCTACATGTTGCATGACTCTTTCACTTCCAATTATGAGTCATCATCATTATGGGGATTTGGAGAGCATGATAATCAGAGTAGCGCAGCGGTCTTCTGCGAAGACTAAGGTATGTGATGGTGAGTTTTCTGATTACATGTTGAGGATCATTATGCTAATTTTCAGGAGGGACAAGGTGATGTCATTTGCAGATCTTTTGCAGTATAGTGTTCCAGATAACAGAATTTGCGGCTTTATGAGATTGATATGGGATCCTGGAAGCTGGTGTTGGGTATGCAGGTATTGATTGCTTGGGACAAGCAATCTCCGAGAAGGGAGGATTGTAATGTCCCTTTCCGACTGGTGAATCTTGAAGAGATTTTCTTACATTCTCAGAGGTTAGAAATAAATTAAATACTAAGGGAAAATGAGGATAATTAAATCGGAGCCTAAAAAGCTATAGTCAAGTGTATAATATTTAATTATTCAGTAAGTTTATAAAGAGGGCCACTCTAAGTGACGATTCCTTCTTTCCCTAGGCGATTTTTCATGGTGTTAAATAAATAAAAAATAAACCTAAGTATCTATTTCTGAATTAGGTACGATTATGTGATAAGGATGAGAAGAACTCTGATTTTTCTAAATGGAATCGAGCTCTCTTTTAAAGAAAAACAACTGCCTTTTGTGAAGTAGAATTGACAACTCAATTTTTATATTAAGGTTCGATTGGATGGGAAAGGGGATTCAAAAATCATTATTTGTTTTGTTAATTTCTCTCTCTACCAAACTTTGAAGAAATATGCAGAACAGGACGAAACCCCTGGTCTAGAAAGGAATGAGATGAAAACCCCAGTCCTTTGGTCAATCGCAGCACTCTATTTGCAGAATAGCTGAATTGTGGACTTTGGAAAATCTACATATAGATAGGATGAATTACAGATGCTAGAAAAGATAAATTAATTGTCAAGACTTTGAAGAAGACAAATCAAGTTGGAAGACAAGCATTAAGAAATCCGTCTATATTTCCTCAATGATGCCTTATTGAGGGAATTATCGGGCCTTTGTAAAAAGACAAGCCTCAGACTTTGCTAGCAGAGTCAAACTCATATATGTCGCCGCCTTTGCAACAATAGTCTAAGATTGTCGATAAAGGGAAAGACAAGAAGTCAGGTCAAATGTATATTTATTGAGGAACCCAAGTATGCTTCCTGAAGATACCAGTTCCGGTTTGGAGCATTCACGGGACTGCTATAAGAGTCGCTTTTGCTCAATAGGGCTAGACATCTCATACTGGAGTAGTTTCATGGATTTTTGGAGGTTACTTGAGCTCTCATATACTGGACGTGTGAGTCTCCTTTGTTAATAACGACTTCCGACTGTTGCCTTTGCTTTCAAACTTGCGTGGGATTTTAGGTTGGGAATAAATTTATTTTTGTTGACATTTAATATTTGAGTTTGAAATATATATTTCTTACTGTAGACACATGGTTGCGAGAGGAATCTGCCTTGTTGAGTGTCCATTGTGAGCCTTTAAATACTCAGGAAATTACTGTTAAATCAATTGCTTCAGCCTTCCATGTAATGACAGTTTGAAATAGAAGAGTTATTGTTGTCATGGTCTTTGAATCGGCATAGAAGCCACTTGAGTCTCTTGCTTCAGTCTGTTTGTAGTTTTTAGAAGTGTAGTTCTATTGCCATTAACTCGACCTGTTGTAACTACATTGTCCATTGAGTTTGATGCCATTTTTGAGTTCTAATTTGATGGTAAATATTTTTGAGCATTATTAATTGTAAGAGGCAGATTTAAAGGAGGTCAGAAATATCATTGATCATGCTATCAATATTGTTTATGCTTAGTTGGTTGTGTAGCAATCTACATCTATCTATTCATGGTTGAATTGAACAAAACAAACATATTTCAGACTGAAAAACAATTATAAAATCCACACCCCCGATAAAGGAACATTTCAACAAATTGCAAGGATTTGAGCTCCACCTATTTTGTAAGATAATTAGTACAAACTAGCATATATTCCTTCTTGTTGGATGTTGGAGATATATGACCAATAAAATCTAGCCCCCATTTATCAAATGGTGTTATGACTAGTTGTGGCTGTAATGGAATTTCATCTGTTTTTATAGGCCATCCCATCCTTTGACATCTATCACAACTCCTTGTATATTTGACTGCATCTTTATGAAGTGTTGGCCAATAATAACCAGTAGTCAAAATTTTAAGAGCTATCATCTTTGCTACAAAATTTCCTCCACAAGGTTCATCATGACATGCTTTGAGAATATCATGGACTTAATCCTCTTTGATGGACCTTATCATTATGTTATCAGGCCCTGTATAAAGCAAATATCTAGCTACCCATGAATAAGGAAAAAAAACTCTGAACTAACTGTCTTTTCTCCCTTGGTGAGAGATGTGTTGGTGTTTTCCCCGCAACTACATAATTAGCTACGTCTGCATACCAAGGTGTATGCAAAGATAGGGAAAATAAGTGCTCAACTGGAAATGAATCATCTACAATATTCCCTTCTGACTTTGTTGGCAATTTGGAGAGAAAATCTGCCACCACATTTGTTTTTCCCGGTTTGTCTAGTATGGTTATATCAAACTCCTGAAGTAGCAAGAACCATCTCACAAGTTTGCCCCCAACTACTGGTTTGTTCATCAAATACTTGATTGTTGTATGGTCTGTGTGGATGAATATAGAATACCCTGTGATGTAGTGTCCGAATTTGTCGATTGCATGGATTACTGTTAACATCTCCTTTTCAGTAACTATGTAGTTGAGCTCTGCCCCTTGAAGGTTCTTATTGATATAGTATATAGCATACTCTAGATTCCCTTCTTTATGTCCTAACAGAACTTCAATTGCAAAATCAGAAGCATCCGTATAGATGTGAAAAGATAGTGTCGAATTTGGCCCTCTTAATACTGGGGTCTTTGTTAGTGCTGGCTCAAGAGCTTCAAATGCATGTTGACAAGCAAGTTTCCAATCAAACTCTACATCTTTACACAATAGGACAAATAGTGGTGATACAATCTTACTGAAATCTTGTATAAATCTCCTGTAGTAGCCAGCATGGCCAAGAAGCTTCTGAAATCCTTTTATTTTTGAGGCACATGCAGTGTTGATATTACCTCTATTTTATTTGGGTCTACTTGGATTCCTTTATTCGACACAAAGTGTCCCAAGACTACTCCCTCAGTCATCATCATGAAGCATTTCTCATGACTTAGGGATAGGTGGTGATCTTGACATTTCTGTAGCACCTTCTCCAAATTAGCAAGTGCTTCTTCGTAGGTATTCCCATAAGTTGTAAAGTCATCCATGTAAACTTCCATGGAATCATGATTAAAGGTCTGAGAAAATGCTCAGTATTGCCCTTTGGAAGGTGGCAAGTGCATTGCATAGCCCAAATGGAAAGACATAGTAAGCATATGTACCCCAAGGGCATGTAAAGGTTGTCTTGTCTTGGTCTTCTGGGGCTATCTTAATCTGGTTATATCCACTGAACCCATCAAAAGAGGAAAAGTATTGCTTTCCTGCTAATGAATCTAGTACTTGATCAATGAATGGAAGGGGAAAGTGGTCTTTCCTAGTTTCTGCATTCAACTCACAGTAATCAACACACACTCTCCATTTCCCTCCCTTCTTAGGTACAATTACTAGTGGAGACACCCACTGACTGTCAAAGGTTGGATAGATGAATCTTGCATCCAACAACTTTTGTAATTCTGCCTTGACTATGTCGTGGATTGCTGGGTTCATTCTCCTCCGAGGTTTCCTAACCGGTTTATAGCCATCATTGATGTAAATTCTGTGCATGCATAGGTTTGGGTCTATTCCCTTCATATCATGGTAATCCCATGCAAATGCAGCTGCATGTGCTTGCAGCACATTCAACAATGAAAATTGTTGTGCAACAATCAATTGATTGTTTACACTTAATGTCTTCCTCGGTGTAATCTCCAAAGTCAAGGGTGATGCTTTAATAGATGCTATGTCAAGACTTGCTATATTGGGAGTACAGTTATGTGGCAATAAGGTATGAAAATTTTGAGAAATGGACTCAGATGTATTGGCAGGGATTATGTTGTGCAGAGGGTCTTGCAAGCATGTTAAACGGTCATATTGTTGCAGGTCCCTACCATAATTATTTTGCATAATGTTTGCAAGCATTTTGTCTTCATCTTGGATTTCTAACATAGGACTTCTTTCAATATTCATTAATGTTTGTAATGAGTATTGATCATCCTCATCTAGGGAAAGCCATACAATTTGGTCCAAGTCTACATGTGGCTGGGCAGGTGGATAAAGGACTAGTTTCTTGGTTACATTTCCATTGGAAATGATCATGTTACTAGACTTGCAACCTATGAAGACATTTGTAGTAGCCAACCAAGGTCTCCCTAAGATGAGGGGATATCCTGCAAAATTAGCTTTAGGCTGTAACACCATAAAGTTTGTAGGGTATTCCCATGGGTCTAATGTTATTACCAAGTCCTCTATGATTCCCTCAGGTTTCACTGTGGACCTATCTGCTAACTATAACACAGTAGGTGTAGGTCTAAACTCCTTTAGTTGTAATAACTTCATGGTTTCCTTGATCATTATATTAATGGATGCCCCAAGGTCAATTAAGGTATTCTTGATTAGAGTGCCATTGATTTTGACATCCACAACATGGCTCCCAGGGTCTGCATACTTGGGGACAACTATGTTTCCCAACATAATATCTACAAGTTGTCCTAAAACGTGCATAATTTGAGGGTCCTTATATTTCCTGCTTGGCTTTTTGAGGCATAGCTCTTTCACTGCTTTGGTATAGATTGACACTTCCTTGATTGCCTAAATGAGGGGTATCTTAATGCAAACATCTTTGACCTGTCCCAATAGATTAGTTTCAGCTTGTGAATGATGTTTTTGGACTGTTAATCTCTCAGGGAATGGAAGCTCTAGACTTATGTTTGTTGGGTTAACCTGATTTGATTCAGGTTCGTTGGGTTGTGTGTTCATAGTTTTTGTTTGGAGCTCCTCATCAGTCATCTTTGTGATGTGAGGAGATGAAGGCCCAACTAGCATTTTCTTTGATATGAGGTGGACATCGCTCACCTCAACCCCATAAGTAGGGTATTGTATGGTGTCGTTAGCATAAGCCTATTGGACAGGCTTATTATTTGGGTTAGGTGCAGGTTGTGTTGGCAATTGAGGTGCTCTTGGTGGTGTTGGTGCAGCTATTGCTGGATTTAGCATTATTGTTGGATTTAGCATTATGGCTGGCTGTTATGGCTACTGGTAATTTAGATTTTGATTTTGCCACTGCTAGCCTCTTTGCCACTGTGGTGCCCATTGGTTTTGTTGGGGTGGCCATTGGGGGTTATAATTTGGTCCTTGGTAATTCTGTGGTGGCCATATGCCTTGTTGTTGATTCCAATTGGAGGCTTGGGGCATAGGCATTTGGGCAACTTTTCAAAATTTACTAGTTTTTTAGTAAATTCTATTTTTAGCAGTGTTCCAATTGGTAGCAGCACACAGAGCTTTCCACTTCAGGCAGTGTAGTTGAGTATTTCTGGTTTTGGCTTTGAGGTGCAATTTTGGAGAAATGAATTATTTTAAGTTATAAATGTTATATTTTCACTTTGGAGCACCCCTTGGCCTAGTGTTATAACTTTATGTTGTTTTGAAAAGGGTACTTTGAGGGTGGACGCCTCATCTGGAGATTATTGAAATATTTCTAAAGTTAAAATATCCTTGTTGAAGTGGGACGCCTAAAGCAATGTTTTAATTGCATTTTTTATTAAGTAATTCTTCTTTATGTGGGGATGCCAAGTCAAGGAGATAGAAGAAATTAAAAATAAGATGCAAATCCAAGTTGGGCACCCTAATGAGAGGGAAATGAAAATTTGAATTTGGAGACAAAATGCTATAAATAAGAGTGTTGGGCTCTTTGTTTTTCATCCATGAAGAAATATATTGAAATGTTGCCGAAATGGTGAGTGGTTTGCTTCGAGGAATGCATACCTCCTAGCTTGGACATGGTTTCTTGCTTGAAAGATAGCAACTAGCTAAATAAGAAGGCTGTTCTTTACACTGAAGAACAGATTGAGCTTATTGTAATGGAGTATTTTGATGTTTTCTAATGTATTTTGGTGTGTTTTGTCAGTTTACAGGTTGCTAGTTTTGGTGTGGCTGTAGGAGGTTTTTACTCATAGCTCTTTAGGCCATTTTTGTTTGGTTCTGGGAAGTTGCTATATCATTTCCTAGGCCTTGGGCACCCTTGTTTGCTGAGTTTGAGAATTTTTGGTGAAGACATTGAATTTATCTTGCATGTCGTCCCTTTCTCCAGGCCGTACCTTTGCCTGGGAGTGTCTTGGGAAGCGTGCTAAAAAAAATAACTCAAGTTTGCAGCTATTTCTTGGTCATTGCTCGGTCGCCTACCCCTTAGGCATCTTATGCATTTGGTTTTAGGAGTTTTGGTTGAGTATTGAGTGAGTTAGGAGTGTTTTACTGTGATTTTTAGTTGCTGGTTCGAGTTTTTTTGTTTGCTGGTCTATCATATCATATTGTTTGAAGTTAGAGTTTTGGGGTGGTTTTTATACCTGGAGAGTCTATGAAGTTTGGAGAACAAATAATAATAGTTGCGGCTTCTTGGACAGCTCAACTATTGGCTTCTTGCAGGATTTATTCTAATTGTAAAGCTGTTTTAGTAGTACTGATCAACTCTTTTATATTTTTGCATTT
This sequence comes from Sequoia sempervirens, assembly GCA_007258455.2. Classification (NCBI taxonomy): domain Eukaryota; kingdom Viridiplantae; phylum Streptophyta; class Pinopsida; order Cupressales; family Cupressaceae; genus Sequoia; species Sequoia sempervirens. The sequence continues at coordinate 47,876,968 of VDFB02000009.1, forward strand.
TCTATTGTAATTCCCATGATTGTGGAAGAGACAGGCCTCGTCGTCTTTACTTTCAGCATTTCTTTACTGTATTGCCCATTGAATAAGCGGAAGGGGTCGACAAGCCGCTCAATCTTTACTTTCCTTGCACTTTGTAATCATCATAATGTTGATCGGCTAAGCCGCCAATCTACTCCCGCTGAATAAGTGGTTGAGTTGCATAACTTTACTTTCCAGCATTGTACTTCATTCAGTTTTGGATACTAATGATCTCCGGCGCCATGTGATATCACCTCACCCATCTTGGGTCTTGAGTGAACACTCTTGGTATAGGGTTACTTTAATCAACTGATTTGATTTGCTAACGCTAACGGGTGCCATTGTTGAAGTGTTGATTGTGAAAAAATTGAGAAAAAATTATAAGGTCATTTGATTGCGTGGGATCCCAAAGAGAATTTTTTGCTTGATTGTTCTTAAGTTGTATTAAAATAATATTCTTTATTTATTTATTAATGCTCAACTATGTAAAATATTGTAAAATATCTAGATAAGATCGTCTTAGTTGTTCGAGATCTTATCTGAAGTTTCTTTTAGAAACTTCCTGCTTTTTCTTGAGATAAGATCGTGTTCAATCTTATCCTGTAACATCTTGTAAATTATTTATTGAGCACATTGCTCATTGTTAATACATAAAATGTTTTACCAATTACCTGTGTAATATGGTATCAGAGCCAGCACGCTCAAAATTGAATTTTTAATTCATAAAAATCTTTTAAAGATTTTTTCAGTTTTGAATTAAAAATTTAATAAAATCTTCTGTGAAAATTTTCGAAGATTTTTTTGTGAGCTTAATTTCAGAAAAAAAAATTTCGAAATTTCTTCGTGGCTCTTTTGAGAAATTCGAAGTTTTTCTGAAAATTTCGTGGATCTGAAGGCGCGATTTTTTCTTCAGTTGGGCGTGATTTGTTCGTGGTTCTTGTCCGCCCGCGCGTCTCTTTTCAACCAGGGCTTGGCTGGGCGCGTTTTTCTTTCTGGCGTACTTCTGAACGCTTTTCCGTGTGGGGGTGATTTCGCTTCAATTCTGGCGTGCGACTTCGTCTAGTTTTGAACACGTTTTTTGAGCATTTTTAGGCCACAATTTTGGGGCTCCCTCTAGTTCGCATTTGTCTTTATTCAGGACGTGCTTTTCTGTGATTAGAGCCGAGTTTTTTAGCCCTGCATGGTTGCATTTTTGCTCCGGATTTAGTCGCGCGATTTCCAATCTTCGTTTGCCATCATTGAAGTTTTTTGGCGCGATCTGTAAACTTTTGTGTCTGCAATCTGTGTGCTACAGTTTCAGAAGCGTTTCAAAAAAATTTCTGCAAATTTTCAAGCTTTAATGGCGGTTAGGGCTTTTGTAATGTCCCCCTTTTTAGCGTGATCTTGTTTTGAGTGTGTTAGCCTATTACTTAGACCCTTGTGGGCTAAGTGTTTTGGTTAGAGGGTCAGTGGTATCTTCTGGAGAGTTTGTTCGTTCTCATCTTTTGTGATCAGGGATTGGCTCATTGCAGGCCTTGGCTGTACAGGAGTTGTCTGCTTCTGACGGCACTGAATTCTATTGAGTTTTGAGGAAGTTAGGCTTACTTAAGTGATTTAAGTTATTATTTAACTTAAAGTATTCTTATAAAGTCAAATTGACTTTATTATTTTATATCACTTAAAAAATAAGGAAAAAGGGTGATTTTAAGTTATTTCATTATACCTTTATGTGGGGGCCAAATATTAAATCTGAACTATTGAAAAGGACTTCATGTTTATTTCAAAAGATTTAAATTGACCTAAAGTATGGCCTCCTCTAGAAAATTCGTACCTTTTTGCTATATAAGGGTTTTAGGCAATGAGAAACTCATCTATTTGAATATTTCAACTTTTCCTTGGAGGTTTTCCCTTTGCTTTCATCCTGTGATCATGTTTGCAGCAAATCCACCATTGGAGAACGAAATCTCTTTAGTGTGAGCACTTGTGAGGCTGTGAGAGATCAGCTGAATTGGTGCAGATTGAGAGAGCTTCATTTCAGAAGTTCTATAGTGTCTTATTAGAATTTTGTGGGGTTTCTACATCAGCAACAGAGGGTTTGAGTGGATGATGTTCTTCCTTTCTTCATGGCAGGCATCATACTTCAATGGCTGTACCATCTGAGATGTTTTGGGCTTCTTTTTGCTTGAAAGGTGTGGCTGTTTGAGCTAGGGCGTACCAACTACATGGAGAAATGCCTTCCTTCTTGAGGGTTTCTCTTCACCATCATCAGCACTTGGCATCTACCTTTCATTTGCTCCAGTTTCTCAGCTGGATTTCATGCTTGTATCATTCTACACTTGATTATGTCAGATTTTCATGTATAGACTGGCAAACTGGCTACGTTTTTTAATTAAATAAACTGGAGGCTTTCGGGTATGTTTATATGTTCTAAATCCATTGTTGAGCTTATTAAATACCTTCTACAATTTCAGTTTGATTAGATTTGCTCAAGTTTTCATTCTGTGAGCTTTTATATGATGCGCACCTTCTCTTTTGTCTACAAAATTTCTCTAAAAAACTAAAAAACACAAATAGACTTAAGAAAAAGACAGGGGTTTGAGCAGTGAGCTAGCAAGGCTCATCACAGTGGTATCAGAGCACTGATCCTGCCAGCTTGTGGGGTTAGTGGATTCTATGCGGTCACACCAGGACAAATTTGACAGGTACTGTTCACACAGGGGTTGAACAGCAAAGTGGTTATCATGGCTTCTAAATTTGTTGATGAAGTAATGGTTGCTTATGAGGAATATATAGCATTTCCAGATAAGATAAAATATCACCTAGACTTCGAACAATATATGGAGCATCAGATGGTTTATAATAAGCAACGAAGCAAATCAAAGAAATGTGAGCAGAAAAATGTAGAGAGCATTTCAAATAATATTCAGCAGAAACCTATGCCATCACAACAAAGATTAGCTCATAGCTTGCAGCAGTCTGAAGACTCCATTTCAAGACAAAGCTCATCACAAAACAAAAAGAAATTGAGTTTCTTTGATGTGTTGGGGTTAAAAAGGGATCAATCAGCAGTTAGTGACCAGCATACAGCTGATCTTATGGAGGACAAAAATCAGACTTACATAGAAGTAGATGTTGGGCACAGGACACTTCAGGATGAGCAAGTGTTGTATGAAGACAAACTAGTTGCATTAGAGCAGCCACATGAAGATAAGGTTCCTTGTGATGCTTCATCAATTACTATGAAAGAAGAAGTGTAAAGAAATATGGCTTCTACAACATCTTTTGAGACAACTTCTATTGAAGAGAAAGTTTTACACCATGATAGTGGTTTTGTTGAACCATAGGAAGATATTATCAGCACTAACGGAGATGATATCAGCCTTGAGATCAATTCTGATTTTATGAACAGCAGTCCATTACTTTCACAAAATCATGAGGTGACGGATAAAGTACATGAAGATGGTCATGTTATGGAATCTCCTAACATTAGCATTGAAGTTTTGCATGTTGAGCTTGAAGAATGTTTGGTGGATTCAAGTCACAAACAGTCTGATTTTATATATCAGACCTTGGAAGATGTGAACAAAACTCAAGTTTTGTGTGATGGGTGGCTACAAAGGGCTAAGAAGGCAAAGATGTTGGCTGCTCAAGCAAAACAGCGTTTGCAAGAGGTCAAGGAACGCTGCAGCCAGCTAGATCAAGCAAAGAAACAAAGGGAGTCACACCTTAGATCTCTAATTCTTCCAAGAGAAGAACATGTAAGAGGTGAGCATGCTATGGATGGACTTGCAGTGACTTTGGCAACAAAGGTGTGTGAGGATATTGTCATAACAACAGCTTCTACCTTGCCAGTCGGGCCATCTTATGAGGTACATAGCAGCAGTACCTTTGATGATATTGTGTACGAAGTTGATAGCACACACAATGTTGCTTATCAGTTTGTTGAGCCAATTCAGGAGTATGAGTCGATTTATTGTTCTATGGATTCTGAGATGGGTGATTTAGATCAGCATGGAGTGATTGTGCAGTTTGTGAATAATCCATTATTCGAGTTTGATGGTGGATTAGTCTATGATAATCCACTCTTCCAGTTGGAAACTGATCACACTTCTGATACTAGTTTGGCTTTGGGCAATGATCACAGTGTTTGGGATCTTTCCAATACATCGGGGTTCCAAACAGGACTCACGAAGGAGTTTTACAGTGTGTACACGGTGAGGAGTGCTTACAGTTTTTCCTTTGATCCACCTGTACATGATTCGTATTCAATGCACAATTCTTGTGCGCATGATGATTCTCTTTGCGCAGTCGAGGGAAGCAAATCATTTTTGTGCTCAGAGTCACCATCTTCACGAGGTGAGACTAGAGGCTGCAAGTTCCCGACTGAGTTGTTTGCAAGGGATTACTTGCAGGATCAAAGGTTGGATTACCATCATGCTGGTGTGTACCTGACAGAGTTTGCTACTCCTGGGTTTCATGGAGGTTGTAGTGGCAGTGGACATGATGGTTTGGTTAGTTATCACATCCCTAGGAGTTTCAGAGGGACTGTCGAGAGATGTTGTGTTGTGGATGCTTCCCAATATTCTTACTTTATTACAATGGATGGATGTGAGTACCATTTATATTGGGATCCAGGTGGCGACAGGATTGGTACTGTGTTTTGGTTGGGTCCTAGTGGATTGCTTCACCACTTCTGGCATGGTGAAGTTGAGATCAGTGTTGAGCAGCGGAAGACAGTTGATGATAGTAGGGACATTTCACAGCACTATCCTTGGGATCCTGGTGGAGTGGTTGATCCTTTGCTGTTGAGATTGCTTGCGGTCAAGCAATTTCAGGGAGGGCGGATTGTAATGTCCCCCTTTTTAGCGTGATCTTGTTTTGAGTGTGTTAGCCTATTACTTAGACCCTTGTGGGCTAACTGTTTTGGTTAGAGGGTCAGTGGTATCTTCTGGAGAGTTTGTTCGTTCTCATCTTTTGTGATCAGGGATTGGCTCATTGCAGGCCTTGGCTGTACAGGAGTTGTCTGCTTCTGACGGCACTGAATTCTATTGAGTTTTGAGGAAGTTAGGCTTACTTAAGTGATTTAAGTTATTATTTAACTTAAAGTATTCTTATAAAGTCAAATTGACTTTATTATTTTATATCACTTAAAAAGTAAGGAAAAAGGATGATTTTAAGTTATTTCATTATACCTTTATGTGGGGGCCAAATATTAAATCTGAACTATTGAAAAGGACTTCATGTTTATTTCAAAAGATTTAAATTGACCTAAAGTATGGCCTCCTCTTGAAAATTTGTACCTTTTTGCTATATAAGGGTTTTAGGCAATGAGAAACTCATTTATTTGAATATTTCAACTTTGCCTTGGAGGTTTTCCCTTTGCTTTCATCCTGTGATCAGGTTTGCAGCAAATCCACCATTGGAGAATGAAATCTCTTCAGTGTGAGCACTTGTGAGGCTATGAGAGATCAGCTGAATTGGTGCAGATTGAGAGAGCTTCATTTCAGAAGTTCTATAGTGTCTTATCAGAATTTTGTGGGGTTTCTACATCAGCAACAGAGGGTTTGAGTGGATGATGTTCTTCCTTTCTTCATGGTAGGCATCATACTTCAATGGCTGTACCATCTGAGATGTTTTGGGCTTCTTTTTGCTTGAAAGGTGTGGCTGTTTGAGCTAGGGCGTACCAACTACATGGAGAAACGCCTTCCTTCTTGAGGGTTTCTCTTCACCATCATCAGCATTTGGCATCTACCTTTCATTTGCTCCAATTTCTCAGCTGGATTTCATGCTTGTATCATTCTACACTTGATTATGTCAGATTTTCATGTATAGACTAGCAAACTGGCTACGTTTTTTAATTAAATAAACTGGAGGCTTTCGGGTATGTTTATATGTTCTAAATCCATTGTTGAGCTTATTAAATACCTTCTACAATTTCAGTTTGATTAGATTTGCTCAAGTTTTCATTCTGTGAGCTTTTATATGATGCGCACCTTCTCTTCTGTCTACAAAATTTCTCTAAAAAACTAAAAAACACAAATAGACTTAAGAAAAAAGACAGGGGTTTGAGCAGTGAGCTAGCAAGGCTCATCACAGCTTTCTGGAAGTTCGTCTAGGGTTTCGGTCCGGATTTTGAAGGCGGATTTTTTTTTTATTACAGATTCTTGGTGGGTTTTTCAAGAGCTCAATTGGGTTGGTCTCCAAATTTTCTGGGTGCATTGTTTTCCGTGCCTCGAATTTTGTGCCATCCGTATATTATACTTTTTGCAGTCTGTACCTGAATCTATCTCTGTTTTGCATTAGAATTTGTGCCTCGAGTTTCGTGCCTCAACCTCTTTTCAGTACCTCGTTTTTTGTGCCTCAAAAAGCATGAAGATGGCCAGTTTAAGTAATTTAATGCTGGAGGGCAGTCAGAGATTTAATGGCAAAAATTACAACACCTGGAAGCAGTGGATGCTGATAGTTTTTGAATACCGCTGCCTTGATCAAATGATCCTCGGCAAAGCTACTCGTCCCGCAACGGAGGGTAAGGATCATGAGAAGTTTGATGAGCAGAATCGTGAAGCCGTAATGCTTATTAAGCTTTCGGTTACTGATGATCAGCTCCCTCAGATTCCACTTGAAAAATCAGCTAAGGAGATCTGGGATCACTTGAAGAGTTTGCATGAGACTTCCGACAAAAGCCGTGCGTTTTTCTTGAAGAATATGTTGTTTTCTATCATGATCGATGAGAAGACGACTCTACAAGCGCATCTGAGTAAAATCCAGGAGATCAGAGATCAATTGGAGGAAATTGGTCGAAAAATAGAGGAGGAAGACATGGTCGTGATCACCCTGAAGAGTCTACTGAAGTCCTATGAACACTTCATAGAGACTCTCAACATTACGTTTGCTAATGTTGATCTCAAGTTTCCAAATCTGTGCACTATCCTGTTGCAGTAGGATTGTTGGAGACAACAGTTCGGTAGCAGTGAATCATCATCCTCCACGGAGCAGGCTTTTGCAGCTAAAACCCATCCGAAGCATCAAGGGAAAGGTCAGCTTTCACAGCAGAAAGGCTCAAGTCAGACCTCCACCAGCCCGAAGAAGAAAAATGTTCAGTGTAACTACTATCATAAATTTGGCCACATCAAGAAGGATTGTTGTGCTCGTTTGGCTTCTGAGCAAAAGAAGCAGGGAGGGTTTCAGCAGAAAGCGAATGTCGCCGAGCACTCTGAGCAGAAGGAATCTGCCTTTTATGCACTCATGGCAAAAAATCCCGCAGACCATGTCAAATCCTTTGCTTGGTACATAGATTCTGGTGCCTCGCGTCATTTCTCACATAGGCGTGACTAGTTCACAAACTTTTCCTCTTGCATTGACTCAGTGATTTTTGGAGGAGGCGAGGAATACACAGTTGTCGGCACAGGCACTGTTCAAGTTCAGTCTGGCGGGAGGGATCTCATATTCCTCAACGTATATTATGTACCTGATATCGAGCTCAATCTTCTCTCAGTCAGTCAGATAATGCGACATTCTCCCCAGATGGATGTGGTGTTCAGCTCGCACAGATGTTCGATTGTAGATCGCGAAACTCGCACAACGGTGGCCGTTGGGATAGAGGATCATGGCCTTTATAGACTTGTGGACATAGGTGATTCTCCGGAGTTAGCCTTGGCAGCCAGAAATTCAGCTGTCACCAGCAGTATGGGCACTTGAACGTGCACTATCTCTCTCAGCTTGCTCGGGAGGGACTTGTCAATGGCTTACCTGACATTCAGACTCAACATCAGGGCGTTTGTGGTGTTTGTCAGGCCGAGAAGCAGCATCGCACACCGTTCAAGGATGGCGACTCTTGGCGAGCTTCTAAGGTACTTCAATTAGTTCATGCTGATATTTGTGGGCCTATGTCTACTTCTTCTGTAACTGGTTGCAAGTACTTTCTACTTTTTGTTGATGATTATAGTAGGAAAATGTGGGTGTACTTTCTTAAGCAGAAATTAGAGGTTTTTAATGTATTTCAGAAGTTTAAAGCCTTGGTTGAAAAAGAGTCCAGTTCTTGTATCATAACTCTTATTTCTCGTGACAATGGGGGAATTCTGTTCTAGTGCATTCTCCAACTTCCTCTCGCGTGGATACTCATGGGATAAACGCCGCTTAACCATACCCTATTAACTCTCAAGAAATCTGTTGTAGAGTGTATGCTAATCGCATTTCCATTGTTGAGATGGTTTGCTCCATGTTAAAATACGTAGAGTGTTCCTACCAAGTTTGGGCGTAATATAGTCAATACTTCCGCCTATCTCCTTAATATCACCCACTCATGCCGCTAAGGAAGATTCCTGAGGAAGTTTGGTCTGGTCGCAAACCTAGGATCAGTGATTTGAAAGTTTTCGGCTCTCTTGTATATGTTTGGATTCCAGAGGCCAAGCACTCTAAGCTGGACTCCAAGAGCCAGAAACTCATGTTCACAGGGTACAGTGACAACCACAAGACATACAGGCTGATTGATATAGACACTGATCGTCTTATCTTCAGTCGAGATGTTGTCTTTGATGAGGAACGAGGACCATTTCACCTTTCCTCACCTGTTCAGCATTCAGAGGATTAGCCTCTACAAGCTCCTGATGTGGGCGTCCGACTTCCGTTAGGTTCACTTGATGGGAGGGATGACGAAGACCTAGTCTTTGATGATGCTCAACCTGAGTTTCCTCTAGATGATAATGAACATCCCCCTGCTGAACCTGTTCCAAATCCACAACTAGATCCAGCTCCTCCTGTTACATCTGATGTTGGCACTTCTACTCTCCGGCCGAAATGGTGGGCTAAGACTATCAGTGATCTTCGTGCTGATGAGCTCATTGAGAGTAGATCATCCAGAAACAAGAGCAAACAGCAGTCTACAGTAAATTTTGCTCTCATGGCTAACATTCATAGTGTTTATGAGCCTCAGACATATTCAGAGGCAAAAGGGATACCTGAGTGGGAAAAGGAAATGGAATCAGAATACCAGAGTCTTCAAAAGAATCACACTTGGGCCCTTTCTGATCTTCCTCCAGGGAAGAAGCCCATTAGCTGCAAATGGGTGTAGAAGGTGAAGTACAAAGCCGACTAAATCCCTGGACAAGTATTAAAGCTCTGGCCCGTTGCACTCCGGGTTCTCACAGAAAGAAGGCATTGACTATGAGGAGACCTTTGCTCCTACAACCAAAATGAGTACCATATGGCTCGTCCTTGCCTTAGCAGCCCAATTTGGTTGGAAGGTCCATCAGATGGATGTGAAGAGTGCTTTCCTCAACGGTGAGTTGAAGGAGGAAGTATACATGACGCAGCCTCCAGGTTTCAAAGTTGCTGGTCAAGAACAAAAGGTGTGCAGATTGGTCAAAGCACTCTATGGCCTGAAACAGGCTCCTCGGGCTTGGTACATTAAGATTGACACGTACCTCACAGATCATGGTTTTCAGAAGAGTCCATCTGACTCGAACCTGTATGTCAAGAATACTGGTAATGAGATTCTGCTTGTTGTTGTCTACGTGGATGACTTGATCATTACTGGCAGTTCGACACATTTGATCACTGAGATCAAACAGGACTTGTGCAAAACTTTTGACATGACAGACTTGGGCCTCCTACATTATTGTTTAGGTGTTGAGGTTTGGCAGATAGAGAGTAGCATTTTCATCTCCCAGTCCAAGTATGCTCGAAGTCTTCTAGATAAGTTCCAAATGTAGGATTGCAAACCTGCCTCCACACCCATGGAAAAAGGGCTTAAGTTGTCAGCTAAGTCCGATTCACCTGTGGTAGATGAAACATTGTTCAGGCAACTAGTGGGCAGCCTTATCTATCTTGCTGCTACTAGACTTAATTTCGAGTTTTGCGCTGAGCTACATATCACGCTCATGACGTACTCTTGCTATCGCGACATTTCGGTAGCAAATGGGTTGTGTCGCTGCTATGTGAAGGGCACTATCGATTTGGAATCTTGTACACTGAGTCATGATCCTAAACTGGGCGGGTCTTCATGTGATTCAGACAAGGTGTTCATTGATGACATAAAATCAACATCCGGTATGTGTTCGCTTTGGGATCCGGCAAATACATGGACTAGTAAGAAGTAAAGAAAGTGCTGGCCTTCTCCCCGGCTGCATAGAGTATTGGGGAGCGTTAAAAGCAAAAGATGTGAGGCAGCTATTACTGATGCTTGCGTGATGCAAATATCTCAAGCAGTGTCCTCAATTCCCTTTGTTCCGCGGATAATCGAAGTTCTCAACTTTGCCAAGAACTGCCCTCCATGAGCGAACCAAGCATGTGCAAACTCACTGTCATTTCATTCGGAAGCTGGTTGAAGACGGATCAGTTCAGTTGCTGTATGTTCCGACAGAGGATTAGACAGCAGACATTCTCACCAAGTCGCTCAGTACAGATAAGTTTGCAAAATTCAGGGGGCATCTTGGTGTAGTTGATAGATTGAGCATTAAGGGAGGGTATTAAAATAATATTCTTTATTTATTTATTAATGCTCAACTATGTAAAATATTGTAAAATATCTAGATAAGATCGTCTTAGTTGTTCGAGATCTTATTTGAAGTTTCTTTTAGAAACTTCCTGCTTTTTCCTGAGATAAGATCGTGTTCGATCTTATCCTGTAACATCTTGTAAATTATTTATTGAGCACATTGCTCATTGTTAATACATAAAATGTTTTACCAATTACCTGTGTAATAAGTTGATCAATCAAATCATACTCTTTATGTGCTTTTGCCATCAACATGGTTGGAGGAGGTGATGTTAGATCAATAGATGGCAGAGTTGGCTGATTTGATTTAGCTTTTTGTTCCCTAGCCATTTTTTTATAAGGATGTTTAATTGTATAACAATCTTGTGAAGTAGATGCTGCACAAAATATAGTAGGTTTAATTCTAGGTGAATCAAGTGTACCATGCAACACAAGGGGGCAAAAAAATGAAGCCATAGAAGGAACAACTAGCCCTTTTTTGATAAGTATGTTTAACTGCATGGCCCATATTGTGAAGTAGATGCTGCATGAAATACAATGGGTTTAATTCTAGGTGAATCGAAAATATTATGCAACACAAGAGGGCAAAAAAATGAAGCCATAGAAGGTACAAAACCCTTTGTAGGTTGCACAACATGGAAATAGTTGGATTAGGTTGAGCATCAAAGGCATTATAGACATCAAGGGATGAAGGAGAAGTATCAAAAGTAGTATAACTAAAGCGCAAGGATGACTCCCTAAGGCTCCCAAAGGAATGACCACTAGAAGGATAAAACAATGAAGCAAAAGAAGACATAATGATACACAATGATATAAAGAAGAATAAGCATTTGAGAACATATCATAGCATTGGAAATCATAAAACAAGATATGTGTAGCAAATGATCTAACATCATTTATTTGCAAAGGAAGGAAACACATCAAAGCACATGCACGTGTAAACATTAGAAAGCTCATCCCAATTAGGGTTTTAAAACATATATGCATCATAAAAAGCATACACCTAACAAGGAAACATGGCAAGATTGTTTACTGCTCTATGTGATAAAATAAATACATCAATTAATAATAGAGATGACAATGCATACTGTTGTGACCTTTTTCACACATCGCCCCATCGCTGATGGGGACCCCCAGTTGCCTGCTAGTTTTTAGGGTTCTGTCTCCTTGCAACGGTTACGAGAGATCACTTTGCTAAGGGTTTCAGGTCAGTTTGCCAAGAGTTGCCCGAGCCGAGTCAGTAATTCATGCTTGAATCTGTGCGTAGACATCATGGAAGCGCTCAGAAGGCCCAAGAGACGAAGATCGACTGTGAATTCGGCCAATTCTGAGACTTCCTATTTTTTAGGAAAAGTTGATTTTTCGATTTTTCATTTTTAGCATTTTTGGACCAAACGAGGTTCCCTATTTTTAGGTTGCTTTTTATTTTAGAAAGTTTCTATTTTTAGAAGGTCCCGAGTTCGAAAACGACTCGAGGTTCAAAAAACTCAATAGAACTCCCAGAAAATCAAAATGAAAAAATTGAAAATTATTGAAAAATTTGCAAAAAAAGTTCAAAAAGCATGAAAATCAGACCAAAAACGTTCAAAAATCTGGAAAACCAGTCAAAACCAGTTCAAGATCAATCAGATCTGAAGATGAAATCATGAAAATCAGTTCTTAAATGGTGAAATTTGTGAAAAAAAAATATGCTCAAGTCTGGAAAATTCGCCATGAAGGAAGGTGTATGAAGGTCTGGAAGGTCATGGAATTCGCCCAGCAGCTAAGGAGGATGTCCAAAAAAGTCTTAAAGTCCGCCCTTGCATCATGAAGCATATCCCTGCATCTTGAGGCAACATCCTTGCATGCTTCAAAGTCCGCCATGCATGTCCTAAAGATCTCCAAAGTCCGCCAAGTTCAAAGGAAGGATGTCCAAAAAGTTCCAAAGTCCGCCCTTGATATCCTAGGATGCTTTGAAGTCCGCCATGCAGCAAGGAGGCACATCCTAAGACCATCCAAAGTCCGCCATGCTTGTCCTAAGACCTTCCAAAGTCCGCCAAGGATGTCCAAAGGGGCTTGAAAGTCCGCCATCCACTAAAATGCACGTCCTAAGAGGCCTCAAAGTCCGCCATCTGCCAAGGAGGATATCCTAATGCCATCTAAAGTCCGCCCTTGATGTGCTAAAGACCCTCAAAGTCCGCCTTAAGCTTGAAGACTCGTCCAAAGTGCTTGTGAAGTCCGCCCTTGAAAGGTGGGACTTGGCTGAAAAGCTATCCAAAGTCCGCCTAGGCATGTAAAGTGGAGGAAAATCAAAATTTTTACTAAGTGTTGATGCCTACCAAGAAGGAAATTTTGAAATTTGCTAAGTATGAAGGGTGGATAATCCTTTCCAAAGGAAAAAAAAAAATGATGAGAACAAGTGCTAAAGTGTTAAGGAAATCCGCCCTAGAAAAGAGGGACGTCCAAGATGTTCATCCTAAAGACCTATGAAGTCCGCCATGCACTTGGAAGGAGCTAACAAAGTATCAAAGACATCCATGGTCTTCGTCCAAGATGTCAAGGAAGTCCGCCTAAGATGATAAGATGATGATTTTTGGCTAAGTGTTAATGCCAAGTCTAAGAAGAGGTTCGAATATTTGCCTAAGTACAGAGGCTAAAAGGATGGAAATTTGAGAATTTTGACCAAGTATTGAGACACTTTCGAGAGGTCAAATGCCAAGATTGAAAGGACATGTGCTAGAGATGATCAGGATGTGGCAAAGAATAAAACGGAATGTGCCTAACACGATGAGGAAAAGAGGTAAAATTTGCCTAAGTATGGAGAAAATGTCGAGAAGTTGTCAGCTTTGACCCAAGAAAAATGCGCAATGCAGGGAGAAAGGAAGGATCGTCCTTGGCCAGAAGGAAGGAGAATATGTCAGACATCAAGGAAATTCGCCCAACGAAGACATTCGCACAAGGATATTGCCTAGAAAAATTCGACTGAGCAAGGGAAAATTTGACTTTGGCAGAGCAAAATAAGCTTAAAATCTCGCCTTGGCAAAGAAAAATAGGGATCTGGCAATGAAATTTTCGACGGAATGGCTTAAGATTTGGTTTGGCTAGACGAAATTGAGGATGAAATCGGAAAATAAACTCTTAGCCAAGAAAATTGGAAGAAAAATCGAAATAGCCATGGGTCCAAAACGAACGGGTTGGAATTAATTAAAATATTTTAATATTTTAATAATTAATTTTCAACTATTTGGAAATTAAAAATGCCTTGGACAAAATCAAAATTGCCAGACACGAATCGGAAGAAAATAAAGCCCGCCAGGCGGAGATGAAATCCGGCAAGAAAAGAATTAAATTCGCCATGAATTTAATTTAATATTTAATGTTTATTCGAAAAAATCAAAGATAAACATTAAATAAAAAATCAAATTTTGAAGATTTGCTCGGATAAGCTCGAGACTGATCCTTGTCGGAAAATAAAAGGAAAGTTGCCTGTTTGGATAAATGAAACAAATCGAGATCGAGAAAGAATATGGCAGTTGCTAAATTAAATTCAATCCTTCAGCATTATAATGAGTTTCAGCAACTCATTTTTCACACACAGCTGAAGAGAAATTTATTCTTTCTCGAAATTATCAGGCAATTGATTCATTGATAGGAAAAGTCGAATTTTCCCGGAGAGAGAAGCAGTGTTATGCTGAGGAATTTTTCGCGGGAAAAGAAAAGGATATTTATTCAAAGCTGAATTCTTCTTGAAGAGGGGCGCACTTTTCAAAAAAATCAGATTTTTAAATCTGATTTGCATTTAACGGTCCTTCGCTGAGGTTTGGTGATTGGTCAATTAAATTTGCTATCTTTTCATGTACTGTCATCTTGACGAAGTTCTGAAGTGATTTTCAACTCCATCGAAGTCACTTTCAGCTTGCTTTTTCGCAATATTTTAATTATTTGAACAGCTGAAAGTTAATTTTCGAATCCAAGGCACGAGGTTTAAATTATTTTAAAGGTCTTTATATTAATGTTAGTTTTATGACTGCAGGTTGACGGACACGGAAGGCGGATTATCCAGGAAGCTGAAAATGAAGTTCGCCAACAAGGGTGCTCAGAAGGAGACTAAAGTCATCTCAAAGTGGAAGAATGTCGTGGATACTGACCTTGGGCACGTTGACTTTGACGAATTCAAAGAGAGAGTATACGGTCAGAAAAGACTTCCCTCAGCAATAGCCCAAAGAATGATCAGAAACGGGATCTTCCAAGCAGCTGGATTCCCACCGGCCATGGATTGTGCTGAGTTAATGGTGGAATGTGCTCGCCATTATGATGTCCAGAAAAGACAGATTATCGCCCCTGACGGAAGGATCTTGGCACACTTGAACGAAGTATCAATTCAGGAGACCTTCGGCATTCCAGAGCATTCAAGAACGGTCTATAAGACCAAAGAAGAAGCCAAAATGCTATATGATAGTTAGCCAGATCTGTGTGCCACAACAGTCAACAAGGTTTGGATGGACAAGCCAAAGCCATCAATCAAGAAGTTGCCCAAGAGGCCTCGCCGCACGGACTTCAAGGAAGATTTTGGGGATATTGTGCTGATGCTGAACAGAATAGCTGGCAACCCACAGGGCGCCTTCTTCGAGAGTTGGATGTACTATTTCATCGACGAGATTACCTCTGGAGTCAAAATGTTCAATTGGTCACGGATGATAAGTGACAACCTCCATGAGCAGCTGATCAACCTTGAAGAAACCAAGTCTTTTCACATGAGTTCATATGTGGTATACCTATTAGCTAGGTCATACAAATATCCAGGGTTGATCTGCAAGGGCAGAATTGGCAATGGGGAGAACGAGCTCAGGCCTTACGACTGCTATCCTCAGCTCCAGTTGAAGGAGAAGACTCACTTCAGGAGGGTACATGATGCATTCCTAATGCACATTACCAGAAAGCTTCAAGGAGGAGTGCCCCAAAGGCTGAGCCATGAAGCAAAAAGTCTTATCAGCAAATATGGGTCTTGGTTCATCCAGTTCCCTAAATTTACATATATCAAGATCCAGGGATTTACTGGAAATCCCTATAAATTGCCTATCTATCCGACTAATCGGATGATATTGCTTGAGGTTTTGAGACAATTAGAAGAGTACCAGAATATTCAGAGGCCGACCAAGAAGGCGTCCGTCACATTCCCATTCTTCATCGGGAACATGCTAGAGTACTGTCCATCAGCACAGGCGGCTGAGAGTGCAAGACTAGAGATCCAATGGTATCCTTTCACGGCATACAAGTCCAGGGTCAACTATGACCCACATCACAACATCCGGACAGTGGAAGGAAGGAAGTACAAGCACAGGATGGAATTGGAGGATTTCTGGGCAAATGCAGCCGATGAGTATGAGGTCAGGCGGAAAATGTGGTCCAGAATGTCCTTGGATTTCATGAGAACAATCGAGTTCTGTCGAGTGCCTGATCAGCTTCAAGATGATGGAAACCATGTCCAGCCACGCTTTGAGGAAAGCCGACCTCTCCCTCCGGTGAAATGGTCAGAACCAGAGCACGCAGACCTGGCCACCCTAATGAGGCCAGTGACGAATTACTCTCAGTGGTGGGTTGATTATCATGCCCAGGAATTGAGACAGAAAGGAATCACACTCACATATGACCTACTGAGTGAGTCAGAGTCATATTCTTCTAATGCTGGGGCATCCCATCAAGACTTGGTCGGGATTGGAGAAAAAAGAAAAGAAATAATGCCAAGTGCTGAGCCTGTTTCCAAGAGGCATAAGGGAGAACCTTCTCGGTCGGCAGTATCCAGGAACATTGACCAGTTTGTAACCAATATAGACGACTCCTTGGCGGAAATGCTTGAACCTCTTGCAGCTTAGGAAGTAAATGAAGAGCCTATTCAACTAGATGATGAAGAGCCCGCGTCACCAACAGGCACAGAAATTTTGGGTTCAGACAATGAGATCGAAGCTCGGAACAATGACTTCGAGGAGGGAATGATTTCCGCTCTCAGGGAAGTTATGGATGCTCCGAATGAAGAGGAAGTTCAAGTAGAGGATGGCATTGAATAATCGACCATTCCAGATTGGCTGTTAGAAAGGATGAAAGTTCATGTGCCTACTGAGGCTCAACAAGAAGGAGAAGATGATACTGCCGATTTCTTGGCAAGATTAGAACAGGTCGCAGTCAAGAAGCCCGCCAAGAAGTTCTCCACCATTCGGAGGAACGAGGCAGGCGACCGTTCCGTGCACATTGCAGTGCCTACAGTGGACAAGCCACAGGACGAGATCACTCCTCAGGAGTATGCTATAACCACAGTTGACCTTGGCCCGACCTCGAAAGGTCAAGAAGTAGAGTAGTTGGATAATTCCGTCTCGACTATCAAAGCGAGACTAGAAAAGGAAGTGGCTAAGAAGGAGTATAAGAAGGAGGTCGAACGTCTCAAAGAATACATACAGCATTTGACCCAGCCACTTGATCGGGGCAATGCGACTGTTCCTCCTCTCCTCAAATCACAGGAGATGACTAGGGGCGTCGAGCACGGAATGGTAACGACCAGGGAAGCTCAAGGCTGGATGGCAAGTGAAGGCACAGAGGCGGCATTGTTCATGGAAAAGTTGGCACTGGCCTATGGGCGAACTTCTTCATTTCTTTCTAGACTGATGGACATGGCAGAAACGTGGGAAGGTATCCCGGACATGCAGGAAAGGCTTATTCCAAGCCTTAGAATTTTGAAGAGTACTCCGGGAGAGGAGTTAGTTGATAAAAGGGTGATTGCTGCAGGGGCAGCATATGATTTTCATCACTGGTTTTGGGCAGTGACAATACGAGAGGAAGTCTTGGAGAAGGCAAAGCTCTGATAAGCTTTGGAACCTAATCGTGAAAAACTAAAGATGAGATTTGCATGGACAACTAAGTATTTGACCGAAGTCATCCGGGAGAACGACATGCAGCTGGAGAAATTGAAGCATAAAGTTCAAGAAACTTTCTTCTTCACCAATCGGACCTTTCTTGGAACAAGACTTTTAAAGTGGGCAAGATCTCATCCATCTCAAAGCGATTTTGAGAAGCAGAGACGTGATTGGGAAGGCTTCTTTGCTGGGATGTACCGGTAGTTGGACTTTACCTGACTTCGGATCAGCATGTCATCAGTCATTTGATGGACGAGGTCACGTCGAAAGTGTCCGACTACTAAGCACAAATGCTACTCGATGATAAGGACGCCTCCTAGGATTATAGCCGAACTCCACTTTTCTCGACTAATTTCATAGTTGACTCTTGTTATTTTGGGAAACCCTAGTTAGGGTTTGGTTGTAATAATCTTGGCCGTTAATCTTGTTTTAATCTCGGCCCTTCATTTCATTTTTGAGGCTCTATATAAACTAGTGCTCTCTCATTTTCATTTGTGTGGAGACAGATTATGTATATTGTCGCATTGAGACTATTTTGAATGATAAAAGCTCTTGAGCATGATTTGCCTTGAATAACTTCTTATTGTTGAATAGTAAGCGAGGTTACATATTATCTTCCGCCATAGATTAGAATTAAAGTTAGATTAAGTAGAATTTGCTTTGAAAGTTGTTAATTGAATGAGAGATTGATCGCATTGACTCAATGGTGAAGTGTAGCTCATACTTTTTTCGAATGGATGATTTGCATTCGATTTGTAAAGTTAGCCTGAGCTCTTAATCGTGGAAGCTTAACTTCAGCCTCATTCGAGGTTTGAAAATTATTCTCACAAACCCCTTGAAGATTGCACCCATTTTGCGTATGTTGTCCAACAGGAGGCGAAACAAAGTGTGGTTTATTTCTCTTCACCGAGTCCTTACTGTCTCTTGAGTTCTTAGGCTTAGACTAGATTCTCTGAACCCTATTCTTTTTGCCATTTTTTTTGAGATCCACCTTGAAAGTCCTAATTGAAAGCCTTCAACGATAAATTTCCTAAGTCCTGAACTTGCAAAGATTTCACGTAAGTCCCCTTGTTCATTACCAGCAAATCACAACGGCCATTGAGCTTATCCACACGTCGAGACCCGACTAAAGAAACCTTGGAATCGCCATATGATCTTCTCACAATCTTAACATACGCGGTGGTTTTTCAAGAGAGGATAGAGTGTCTTGGGGCATTTTATTCTGATGTTTGGTGTGTCATAAAACACGCATCAACACATACCAGATACATGCGTAAAATATATCTTTATTCGCACATGAAATTATTACAGAAGAAGACCAGAGATGGTCAGCCAAGGATCAGATTTGATCTGACCATATCATACTACTCTCCTTGGCGATACACAATGTATTTAAAGGACCCAATGGTTGCCAAGAAGAACACAACTGTCAACCAATTGACACTTATAACTACCCAAAGCCAACAACCAATTAATACAGACAAATAATACATAGTGGGATAACCAATTTTATCGAAACATAACAATAGACATTGTACACCAACTACAAAGATATCACATAAAGAAACAACATGGGGATGCAATCATTCCCTATCATATCATTGTGAGACAAAGAAGAGTAATCATCACTAATAAGCATAGAGGGATCCATTATGAAATTCAGATTTACTGTAAAAATTAGAAAATCAGAAATGGTCAGATCTGAAAACTGAAATCAGAAAACCAAATCCTAATACCAAACCCTTCACCACAATGAAAGAAAAAAACTCATTATATAATTATTTAAGTTAGTTAATTAATCAAAGCAATTAACACAAAATCAAGCTAGATAAAGTAACTAAGCCTTGAAACACTACACAAACGTATACAATGATACATAAATAAAATGCTTAATTGATATAGGAGAGGGGTACTTAGTGTAGTGAATATTTCACTACAATTGGAAGTTAATAAAATCCCTTTTTTTATTAAAATCCTATGGAGCACACTAGAACATTGAGACAAAAATTTCGTAGTGGCCTCTTTTAGCTTAAATGTAATACTTCCACCTCCCTCACCCTGTATATGAGGAGCGTGGGGAAAGTAATCTAGTAAGGAGGTGCTTTTTCAATTAGCATGCTCTTTGATCCATCCATCAAATTTCCTTTCTGGATCAACGGTTATGGATTGCCTTTCCGTCTTGGACAATATATAAATATGGGTTTCCTCCCTTGTTGTGAGTACCTTTGGGTACATTGAGTAATTTATAATCTCTACTTTGTGTTGCTTCAACAACTTGCCTTGAAGAAAGTCCTTGGATTTGAAACTTTGTGTGTGTATGCCTACTTATGGTCCTTAGATGGAAGAGCCTCAATTAATGAATGTTAGAATGTTTTTCCAATTTTATTATTTATTTGTGCATTCATTTTGTTTGTAGATTTAGGTTGAACTAGTCTTGGCCACACAATGCATACAAAGTAGATGAAAGGTTGAGTTTTGAAAAGGGATTCAAATGATTTGTTCTTTGGTGCATCACCTCCTTTTTAATTTGTTTTCCTACCCCTTTCTATCCCTTGTCCTTGCAAATTTTAGTGTAGAAAGGAATTGTCCTTTAGAGGTTGCTAGCGTGTTTGAAGCTATTGTCCTAAGCATTCAATGCTATTGTGTCCGTGTTGCTGCAAGCCTCCAATGCTTATCTCTAGGAATGATGAGGAATATTGTGGTGCAAATCGTGTTTTGTGATTTGTCTCAATTCTTAGCAATTCGATCTACATCAATTTAGTCCTAATAGATTGAGAAATGACCTACACTCTATTCTAATTTAGTTCTATGCCTACATTTTTTTTATCTTTGTACTTGTGGACTTGAACCTAATTTGCAGTTTTTACTTGATATTGTGGTTCTAAACCTACTTGTAATGTCCCATACCTAGCCTTGCTCTTGAATTTGCTTGTTTGCCCCAGAATTCGATTGTTGATTAGATTTAGGGTTTCTTCTTTCAAAAAGGAATGTGTTTTTCAAATGAAATAATCCTAGATTGAAATCTGCATTCACCAATTTAAAAACATTTCCACATACACATATATCTGTTAGCAATAATATCTAGATATCCAAAATATATTCATAATCATAAAGCAATAATGAAAACATAAGAGGAGTGCCATAGGTGGATCTGCCCTGAAGCCCTCATGTAAACTCAAGAGGTTGTCCATCACAATCCTTCTTGCCTAGGGGCTTAGTACCTACATACTCCACTCATGGCAACACCTCGGAAGACACTCGTCCTATTAGGGGAGAGGAACCATAGAGTCCAAGTGGCCTAAGGCCTACCACCTTCTCTTGCCCAATCCCGTATCTTGGGCCTAAGGGGCAGAGACCTAGGTGGGACCCCCATCTTTCTATAACCCAATCCCTAGTCAAGGGCCTAAGGGGCTACAAAGCCCAATCCCTTGTTAAGGGCCTAAAGGGCTGCAAAGCCCAATCCCTTGTCTAGGGCCTAAGGGGCTGAAAGTGGGGTTTTTAGGCAATCCACTTCACCCATGTTTCACCTATCCTAATAGGTTTACAAGCACATAGCAGACAATCTTTACACAATCAAATAAAAATGCCCTTATTATAGTTTCATCTATATTCATTATGCATTATGAGTATAAGCATGAGCATATAACCAAATGAGATGTATTTAAGGAAATGTATCAACTATAGACAAGTAGGTGTAGCCAATTAATATATTCATGTCCATTCTTATGATCTTATTTTCTAATCATAATAATGCAGTTTATCGAATATAAGATTCAACATCAAATAAATCTAAATGTAGTCCTATGAGTGGATTCCTTAAATTATTATCCTATGTGTTATCCCCTAATAGTGTATCCAAAGAGGCTCATTATAATGCAATTAATGAGTCTAGCAACTATTAAATACATTTCATTTATCATTTGATTCTTTAAGTCCATATTAATATCATTTCATCATGATAACACTAAGAAAGCATTACACCAATCATTAGATTAGCTATGTCAATTTCTTATATCCCAAAATATGCTAAATATTATTACTAAGTGAGTACATCACCTGAGTTGTCGTATCTCTCCATGTTTTTTGATTCCTTACTCGCCTCCTTCAACCTTATGAGGACAATTCTACTTTTATATTAAATTGTCATCATTACTTATAAGGCTTAATAATAAGTATCATTATTGTATAATCATAAATTATGTGTGTGTATATATATATATATATATAATCTTTAGAATACCCATCTTGACCTGAATATGCATATCATATATATACATACATATATATATATATATATAATTCAATATAATCTGAAATGATAGAGTAACTAGATTATTTAATACACTCTAAAACGTAACACATTACTTACCCTTTCCTTTTATCTTCCCAATTTTCTAATCGATCTGCTTGTATGTTCTTTATTTTACTTATTTTATTTGTCTTGTTTCCTTTTCTTTACTCCCATCGATGATCTTAGATAATTATTAGAGACTGGGTTTTAATGTTTTGCTGATTGTAATATTCTTGTAATATTCTCCTCCTTTCCCCTTGTCTTACCTTATCTTATATCTTCCACTTTGGAGAGGAGATGCCTTTTCAAGGTGGAGTCGTGCCTTCTTGTTTAGATCGCTGCCTTCCTTCATGACTTAATCGCTGCCTTATGTTTGCAGCTATTAGCATACTTTATATATTTTAAATGTTTCTTGTTTATTATATTTTGATTTGATTGTAACATATTCAAATATATATATATATATATATATATATATATATAATTAGGATTATAATAATATTAAATTTAGACATTTATTTTTAATGGTTATTTATTTTAATATTGATTTTATATACTCTATTTAATATTTATTATATTATACTGATTATAATAATATTTAAATTTGTATTTATATTTGCCATTTGTTTATTTAGTCACATATTTCAGTACTATTTCTTTTATGATTTCTTTATTATTATTATAGTAATTACTAAACAATATATGTTCGTTTAATGACATGTATATTATAATATCTATTATATTTATAATCATAATTGTAATATTATTTTGGTAATCATAATTATAATGAGATTGCTAATATTTATATTTTGGTATTACAACATTAAATTTAATACTTATAATTATGATAAAATAGTTAATGTCTTTGACATGTATTTTGTTTATCTCGTTTTCTATGCTTCGTATTGCAATGCTACTAATTCGGGGGACATGACACTACTCCTATTTTGATTAGAAATATATCCACTTTTAATAGTCTAGACAGGGTGGTGCTAAAGAGCACCAATAGAGTTGGCTATGCTAGGATGGGGAAGGTGATCCACTTCCCACCTTGTGCCTTAGTCAAACCCTTATATTGATTTAACGATTTAGTAAAATCTTGTAGACATGCCAAGTAGAATGCAAATGCCCATATTTTCCCTTTGTTGGCGTAACAACTAACACCTCTGGAGTGCAAGTTGGTACGGACAGCTATGCACACTACGCAATGAGTGCTCTTCAAATTAGGAGGGGAAGCTCCCTCGTTGTGCTTGACAAAAATGTTTGAAAAGGGAAAAGTAAACTAAACTATATCCTGTCTTTTTGTCTCAGCTGTAAGAGGCACAAGGTTTAAGAAAAACTCTATACATTGCAGCTAAGTATTTTCTGGTTTCGCAAAACTTAACTACAACACTCAAAACTAACTTAACTATCCAATCCCCTCAAGAATTCAAAGCATGAGGAAACGGAGCGGGAATGATTATCCGACGATAAGCCTGGTACAGACTCATAACATGAAGGCAAGGTGGCACAACTATCTGCTTGTTTGATTAGGCTTATTGGAAACAACAACACACGATAAACCAAGTACAGATTCTCAACTTGAAGGCAAGGTGGCACAACTATCAACTCAATCTGAATAGGTTTATTATTCACACACATCACACGATAATCAAGTACAGATTCTCAACTTGAAGGCAAGGTGGCACATCTATCAGCTCAATCTGAACGAGTTTATTGAACACAAAACATGAAGGATAGCCAACTAGGACAATAAATTGCATAGGCGAGACACGCATACAATCTACGATCAAACTAGCCACTATATCTAACTAAAGCAAGAATTCACCATCATAATTGCATGAAACCCAAGTGGCATAACAATTCATCATAATAGTAAATACTCATGAATAGATACAGAACGAGCAATATTACAGGAAAGGTAGGCACAACATATATTTTTCTCTCGTGCAAAAGTTCTTGAACAAATACAATAATAGCGATACTACAGGCAAGGTGGGCACATCATGTATGCTATCATGCAAAAGTTATGTACAAATGAGCAAAAACTCTTATTTATAAACATCAAAAGGTGTAGGGAACCCTAAAATCACCTTGAGTCAACTACAGTCTTGCAATGCATGCAAGATTATTGCTAAACCCTAATAAAGCAAACTATACAGTTAACTGGAAAGCTACCATCAGTTAACCGGTACAAATCAATCTAAATGGACAATGTGCAAGCATGCACATCCTTATTGAAAGCAAGTTAACTGGAACACTACCATTAGTTAACGTAAACTCTAATAAAACTCCAAGTCCTGCAAGATATCTCCGAGGATAAACATAGACATGTGAAGACCCCACAAAGAGAACTGAAGATGAAAGTCGAGTTCTAATTGCATGCTCCGGATTTTGTCCTCGCAAACAACTGCAGGTTTTAACTGACTGATCATTGGTTGATATCTCGAGCAACCAACCCCTCCACGAGGTTGTTGACTGTGTCACCATCTAGGGGTCGTCACATGCCTTAACTGACAATTTTGCTTATCAGCAACTTGAGCAATCTTGGAAATCTTTACACACTCAAACTAGCATTTCACTAACTTATAACTTTGGTGGCTCCGTAACTGAAGTGATGACCACTATCTCTTCTGCAGCTTGATGTCTCTAAAGCTTTTCCTTAATGAAAGAGTGTTGCATGACGAAACTTCGAGGTTTGACTGCGCACACTCTGGTTGCAAGAAATGCAAACGAACTTGCTGCACATGCAAAATTCCAACGGTATCAACCCTCTAAACCGGCTTTGGAAGACAATCGGCCATACGAGGCATGCAACCATATGGATTGGAGTGACTATGCCTGTCAACCCTCTGAATGCACTTGATACAAATCGGTCTCAGCTTTTCTGATGAAGTCATGAATTAAGACCGATTTGGTCTTGAATTCAGTTTGTGTGAATTGCACTCTAAAAAACTCGCCCGTTGACTGTAAACACGGATATATTTTGACAACTTTTCTAGAAAGCTAAAATTAGCCTATCGGAGAGCAATTTTCACAAAAAATTCTGAGATATGGGTTTTGCCCAGAAAAAGATTCTAAGACAACCCAAAACGTCAGAAATGCGAAAATTTGACTTCTATTCGACCATGCAAGGAATTTTCAGTTGAGAAAATTAGAGCCTCGAGAACTGATGCTTTGGAGTAAATTTTCCTGAAAATTTTTGGCACATGGGTTTTCTCGAGGAAGCTATTCTAAATCATCCCAGATGATTTGTTTTGTCAAAATCTGCCAATTCTTCAAACATGTGAAAGAATTTAAGATGAGAAGTAGAAGAATTTAATATAGAAGAATGAGGTTTTGATGCTTTTCTTCTGTTAAAATCGCCACTTTGCCTTGAATTCTGCTAATGAATCTTGGATTTGTACCTGTAAAAGAATGTTTTTGATGCCTTTGCCATTGATTGCTGCTGAAAATTCGCCCAACTCTAGAAAGAATTCACCTCTGCTCAAGTTGGATGAATGAAATGATGGACGCCATGCTTGCACAAATAGAGCAAATTCGCACTATAAAACCCTGACTGCGAAAAGAATTATTTGATTGGACCCCCTCTAGTTACACTAACACTGACTCGGAGTCCGGATTTTAAAATAATAATAAAAATATTCATCATGCAATTTGAAAATCCAGCACAAAGAGGCGCCAATTTTAGAAAATCGCCCTTTAATGCTTAAATATGCAAAAATAAATATTTAATATTATTTTAATCAGTTGACAAACCGCGTTGAGCTCTTGGATGGATTCAACGAACTTCACTGATTTCGAAAAGTCCTCATTTGTCCTCATAGGCGTCCATTTGCTCAAGATATCACGCTTTTTATTAACTTCCTACTTTGTAGCTGACTACAAAGTTACAACTGGCCATATTCAACATTGATTTCCAGGTGACTGGGTGATGCTGAGACTGAGCAGGGATATTCATTGAGAAACCTGCAGAGTAAGGAAGAAATGTCTGCTGGGAGTCATCACTGCAAAATCCATCATTTAACACCTCAAAAAATTAGGCGCCCTTGATTAAATTGATTTTCAGACATCAGACAGCCATTTCTCCATACTGCCATCTAACGCTTCAAATGGCTGCTAACGGAGAACAATGAACCCCGCTGACTGGATGGTAGGCTCACTGCGTGACTAGAAGTATTCCGCATCCAATGACTGTATGGAAAGCACCAAAGGACTGCATTAAGGACCCCAAAAGGAAAATCGCCCCTGGCCTATGAAGGCTCAAACACCATTTTGTCAAAAGTGTGACTTTCAACCAGATGCCCTACTTTGACCCCTGATATCGGGAGCTGGGGTGACCTGATTTGTGCACCATCTGTCTTATTGCATAGCTAGAACAACTTACAAGAGATGTCTCTAGAGGTGACAAAGCGAGAAAACTGCTTCTAAGACCTCAAAGAGACGATAGCCTTTTTAAAATAAAATATACGCTCCATACTTGGCCATTTTCCGGACGTTTTCGTTTTTTAGCATCCTACAAAGACCTCGCACGTATGAGCGTTTGCCAAATCCCAGAGGCTGACGGCTTGGCTCGTTGGATAGCTAGAGTAATTCCTCACAAGTCCCATGAAGACTTTGAAAGCAAATAACACCATCTGACAGGCCTAAAGGCTGGGCGCCCCTAGCCTACAGAAGTACAGGCGAAAATACCACATTTCTCCACCCTTTGATTTACGTGCCTGGTAGAATCTCTGCCACAATCTCTCAAAATATCGAATTGACAGGCTGAATGGTGCATTGCGAAACCGGATTAGAGTAGCACAGATGTCAGGGAGACCGCATCTGCAATTTCAATCATCTCAGGGATCATTTTGAAGGGCGCCCCTGAGCTACAGGGGCGCAATTTCACTATTTGAGAAATTTCTGTGATATGAAGTCTCCTCGTAACCTCGTCTTCTGATCTTGACTGCCGGAGCTCTGGGTCTCGGATGTCCGCATTCGGTAGTCCGTCGGATAGCCAGACTAGTCGTGAAAAGATTAAATGCATTGGCAGGCAGGAATGCCAAAATTTAGACCTCCTTTAAGAAGGGCGCCCCTGGGCTACAGGGGCGCAAAAACTGAAAACTAACCACCTTTTGCAATCTGCAACTTCTTGAACCTTCAGCTTTTGACCTCAACAACTGGAGTTGTAGACCTCGGATAACCTCGTAGGATAGCTCGACGAATAACCAGACTAATTTTGAAGAGATTGACTGCATCTGCAAGCAAAAGCAACAAGATCTGGGCCCTCAAAGAGAAGGGCACCCCTGAGCTACAGGGGCGCAAATCTTCATTTTGCTAAAAATCTTCATCAATTTTTGTCTTTGTAAACACCCTTTTGGCCACTGAAACGACCATGTAGGAGTATAATTTCATCGTGAAGTGTTTCCTCATCATCACATGTCTCGTTCTGAGTCCCAGGTTCTGATTCTGAGCTCTAGGTACTAACCATCAATTGCTTTGACTGACACAACACTGACCAAAGTCCATGCTTGATATTGCCCAAAAACTGTATTTGACATCATTGTAGCAAGGTTTAGACTCTTTTAAATAAAATGCCTTGATGAAGCAAAAAATTTGGTTTGGGTACAACACCCTTATGAATGCGAATGGTGATTCTATGCCCTCACAATCATATAGTGCTTTTTAAGTACTCTGGAATGAGTGATATCAAATGATCTCCTAGTGAACTAAATGGATTAGGGCTTTGTCCTTTCATACAACATCCTAGCATGCAAGTCTAAATATTTTGTGCTTAAGTTAGTGGGTAACGACTGAGTTGGAACAGAGTCAACTTGGGCATAGGATTAAATTTAAATTTGAAATTTGGGAGTCAAAGCCACGTGCAATTCTAAATAAAGTTCAAGATTGCAAATGCGGGTTGACCCAAGACAAGTAATAAGAAATGTGAAGATCGGGTCTAGATTCTTGGGGGATGGGAAGTTAAATTCAGCTTAGGGTTAGGGTATTGCCAGCTTAGGGTCAAGGTATACAAAATCCAGTATACCAGCCACTAACGACAATTACAACTAAGGACTACAAAAATATCATAACAGAAGGAAACTAGACAGGTAGTGGGGGCTTTGTCATTGAAAGGGCAGTTACATCACTTTGGTACCTAGGTTAGCATATAAACTATTTTACTAGGTTCTTCAAGACCCTCTGTACTTGTTTGTGCTTGGTTCGGGTTTTGGATTGGAGCCGAAACAGCTTGGGGTTTGCATAGGGTCTGTTATAGGCACCTTGAGTACCCTATAGGTTAGAAGGACCCAAAGGGCGCCCAAGGAAGACCCTAGATTGAACCAAGGCCTTACTTGGAAGGACCTACACATATTTAGGTGGAAGTAAAAAACAACTCAAAACTATTTTTTTTCAAAATTTAACAATAAAAAAGCATTTGTCAACCCTAACTTGGCCTTAAGACTTAAAGTGATCTTTATTCACTTATATATTTATAACTACGTAGCCCTCATTATTTAGATTGATTAGATTCTTTGATTTCATTGTTAGTTCTCTAAAGAATGAAGATTTGGTTAGAAATAGTAAGGACTTGGTGTTGCAGAAAACATAGCTATAAAATTGTGAAAATGGCATGGGCCATAAGTGTTTGTGTAGTTTCAAAGGCCTTAATTTGGGCCCGATGGTGGAGGCTCCACCCCTCGACCCTGCCTTGTACATACACCAAGGGAAAATCCCTTGACCCCTAGGATAGCCTGAGTAGCGCTACTAATTGACCCTTCTAGGGGCTCCACCCCCAAACCCCTACCAATTGTGTCAGAACCCTGGTGGTTCTCAAACTGAAAACCCTAACTGATATTTTGAGGGTTTTTGCAAGTTTTGTGATTTTTGTATTTTTTTGTGTTTTCAGGCAATTAAGGTAAAATGCGATTTTGCTCATAAATGCAAATAAATTCTAAATAAATTCAAGAACTCAATATAAGCCTAGATTTTGATCAATAATGGTAGGCGTTTCATTATATTTCACTTCCAGGAGATTTACAATAGCCAGATGCGGAGTATGAAGGAAATACAAATTATTAAATAAGAAAAACCTGGTTTTAAATGGCGGCTGCAGCTGATAGAAAGAAGTACGGCCAGAATAAATGATGAATCCTCTGAGCTCTAAAACCAACGCACAACCTCAGTAGACCAAGGCGCCCAGTAACCAAACACCAGAAGCTGAGAAAGAGAGGCGTTCCTCTGGGGATGAAAATGTACGGCCCTTGCTGGTACGGCCTGTACAGCAGCAGCATTAAATGCAGTACGGCCCTTGGAATTTGTGCCAAAAACACTGAATAAAGATCTTTGCTTAAGTCGCCTTGACTGTCTGATGATTTTCTCTGCCAATCTCTGAATAAATAACTCAATAATTCCAAACTGTGATCTCTGGATGAAATCACCAAGTGCAAGCTTCAACTGGTATTTCACAGCCTCAGTCTGCCTGATCTCTGAAGAGTTTTCGTTCTCCAGAAACGATCGTCTGCCAGAAACCCTAAGGTTTGCAAACTCCAATGCTCAGAGCAAAAGACAAATTAGAATATCATATCATAATGGTTCGATTTGTCTTGACTGCAAAATATATACTCTCTTCAATAAAATTCGACCCAATGCTCTTTTAATTAATCATTTAAATTAAATGATTTAATTCTCACTTTAGAACTTAGGAGAAATAAACAATAATTAATTGGCGTCCTTTTAAGTGAATTATAATTTATTCACTTATCAAATATTAACTCAATATTATAAAGTATAAGAAATACTTTATAATTTGCCAAATTAATTAAATATTTAAATATTTCAATAAAGTGACTTTATTATAAAGTCAAAATATTAAATATTTAATAAATCATCAAATACTCCTTATTTCTCCGTCTGATCAACAAACTGCTGAACTGGGTCGACTCTGAGCTGAATGGCTGAACCAGGTGCCCTGCCTGAAATAGCAGCTTCCGCCTGACCTAACTTTCTAAAAATAGAAAGTTCCTGAAAAAGCTCTCTGGAAGATTCTGCGAAGGCCCAACCTGACACAACTGCAAAGTGGAGCTACCAAACACCGAGTAACTGCCTCCAATGATCCTCTGCACACCCTGTCAGCCTACGAGGATCGAAATTATAGGCTAACTCCTCGACAAACAGTGTCAGCTAAAACGGGGACATGACAAATTGTCATCCTCAAATCCAGGGCCTTGGTACCCTCGTCCCTACATCCCCCTGTCCCAAAGCTTTGTGGAACATGGCTTATTTTGCTTGAAGTTATAGATTTCAATAGTTTGTGGGTCCTTCAATTGAGTAGAGTTGAAGTACATACTCCTTTATTCACTTACGTTTCCAACCATCTCGTTTCCCCAACTAGCCCAAAAGCAATTGAAATATACGGAAACAATGTAATAGATAGCAAGAGCATTGCTTTGAGATACCTAAGCACATCATCACTCATAATAATGCCTCGTGGAATTTGAAGACTTCCCATGACCATACCTCGGGGGGTATGAGGATTTCAAATATTAATGCCTCGTGGAGGTTCAAGGGTTGAATTCATATTTCCTCTTGGGATAAATTTGCTTAAAAAAAAATATTGACTTGGGCTTTGGCCACTCTAAAATATACAATAATTATCCAATATTTTTTTCTTCTCCATAAATATGTAGAATTAATTTGTGCCTGGTTTATTTTATAACTACCATTGTATAATTGTCAAGCAGTCAATGTGCTTTCTTTTCCTTGATACATAAACCCTGTTATCTCACCCTACAGTTTTAGAGACCAAGATCATACGATTTGCACAAATGGTCATTCTGCATGCAATAACTGCCTAATTATGTGATCAAAAGCTAGATGCGTTAAAAACAGATCAATGCTTTCTAGTAAATCCAATCGCTGGCCTTTT
Organism: Sequoia sempervirens; assembly: GCA_007258455.2. NCBI lineage: Eukaryota > Viridiplantae > Streptophyta > Pinopsida > Cupressales > Cupressaceae > Sequoia > Sequoia sempervirens. The sequence goes on from VDFB02000009.1 coordinate 47,907,543, forward strand.
GTTTGAAAATATACATCCTCTCTCTGGTTTTATGTTTATCATATCATATTCAATATCTAAAATTTCTATCCTAATCAAGATTATTCGTTCAGATATTTTTATTGTTCACCCTATCTTATTATCAGATCAATTCATTCCCTGACATGTTCAGTAGTTCCAATTCAACAACATAAGAAATTCATTTAATCTAAACGGTACACTCTAATCAATTTGCAAGTGCCTGCATGATTGTTATATCTGTCTTATGCATGACACATCGTGCAAGAATCATTACTGATCACTTTTTCACGAGCTGCTTATTTTTTTATTTTTTTATACATGGAAGGAATTATTCCCCTGGACTCTCTTGTCATATCTAATGGCCACTCGGTCTGCAACATTCGTGTTTCTTCTCAAGCCCTTATATTGGTTATTCTTGCAGCCATTTTCCTTGCAAACTCTAAATTTGTTGCATGCGGTTCCTATGCTATATTTGTGATCTAACCTTGTGGTCTAGCCGAGGAAAAAATTCTACTTTTTTCAGATGTTAAACTTAGATTTGCTCTTATTTGCAGAGCATCAGAATTGGGAGTCAGCCATAGAAAGCTGGCAAAAACCTATTCTAGAAGATGAAAAACTTCCAGAAAGGTATGTTTTAGTTCTCAGGGATCTATTGATAGATTGTTGCGACATTACTTTTTTTTCAGACTTGAATATTTTGTAAGGGACATTCAAGCAGGTTATTAGTGGCTCTGTGGCAGGTATCGTGTTACGCTGTTCAATGAATTATACTATTTGATTTCAGGAGGTACTCTTTGGACAGGTATATTTGAAGAATTTATTTACTAAAGTTCTTGGGGGACATATGAAATCCTGTTAATGTTTAGTTGTCAGAATTTTGTATGAACTGATTCTTGTTTTCAGATGGTTCACCTCCACTCCAGGATATTATAAAAGCCACAGAGGGATCTTCATCAAATAAAATGAATGCATTTAAGGGAAAGAGTAACAACAGTGTAAGGGTGCACGATGAGTTAGCAGTTGAAAATATAGAATTTAACAACCATCTCCAATCTAAGAAAATAGGGAATGTTGATGAAGACTCCCTTAGAACTGTTGGAGATGCAGGGGATTTAACAGCAACAAAAATTTTGAATAAAATAACAACAATATTGTCTGAAAGGCATAACTCAGCCACATCTTCTTCAGCCTACGGACCATCTTTACTAGATAAGAAAGAGGAGAATATAGGGCAGTTTCTGTACCTGGAAGGAGTTGAGTACTTTATGTGGAATACTTATGACGTGCATTTCTATGCATCCTTTGCGTTGCTTATGCTGTTTCCGAAACTTGAGCTCAGTATTCAGAGGGATTTTGCTGCTGCTGTTTTGATGCAAGATACAGAAAAAGTGAAATTTTTATTTAAAGGTGATTGGGGTGTCAGAAAGGTCCTAGGTGCAGTGCCACATGATCTTGGACTCAATGATCCCTGGTTTGAGGTGAATGCTTACAATCTTCATGATTCCAGTAGATGGAAAGATCTCAACCCCAAATTTGTTCTTCAAATTTACAGGGATGTGGTTGCAACTGGTGACAAATCCTTTGCCCGTGCTGTTTGGCCTTCTGTTTACAGTGCAATGGCTTATATGGACCAATTCGACAGAGACAGAGATGGAATGATAGAAAATGAAGGTTTTCCAGATCAAACCTATGATGCATGGTCTGTTTCTGGTGTCAGTGCCTATTGCGGTGGGCTTTGGTTGGCAGCCCTTCAGGCAGCTGCTGCAATGGCAGATGAAGTTGGTGATAAAACTTCTGGAGAGCATTTTAGGGTTAAATTTCACAAGGCAAAAGTTGTGTATGAAAAGTTGTGGAATGGCACATATTTCAACTATGACAGTAGTAACAGTACTTGTAGTACTTCCATTCAGGCAGATCAGTTGGCCGGACAGTGGTATATGCGAGCCTCAGGCCTGGAACCAATTGTTGATGATGAGAAAGCTCATAGAGCACTTGACAAGGTATATCAATTTAATGTATTGAAATTAGATCATGGGAAACTGGGTGCAGTTAATGGAATGCAACCAGATGGGAAGGTTGATATGTCAGCAATACAATCGAGGGAGATATGGACAGGCGTAACCTATGCAGTTGCTGCTGCTATGATACATGAAGGCATGGTGGAACAGGCTTTTAAAACTGCAGCTGGAGTTTTTGAAACTGGCTGGTCAGAGAATGGTCCCGGGTAAGCATTTTAATGGCATTTTGTATAGTTTCTTTATATCTGGATTATGAAGTTATTGGCTTTCTTCTTTCACCATTGACCTTCAAAAGAGAATTAGTTGATTCATTCTAACAGATAAAGATTCAGTCAAATGTTAAATGGCAGGATTTCAAAAGTTATGTAGCTTCATATTTATCCTTAAACGTACACATGTGCACCATATCCAAAAGTATCAAGGCTGCTAAATAATCCAAAAAGCTTTATAATTTCTAGAAAAACTGGCAACCTGTGATTGAAGCCCAATTGCTGACATTTGGCCACGCTCACATGTTTTATACTTTTGTAAAGCAATAAAATGGTTTTCTTTATTAAAATTAGGTTTTAAAGAATATGACAAACAATACAATTCAATTAATTTAATTTAGAGTTGTGGTAGAGTATATAATAGAAAATTAGAAATCTGGAAAAAGATATAAATAAAAATACGTGGTTGATTTTATTGGTCAATAGATAGTTTTCCACTGTTTTGATCATAATTTTTGGACCGTAATTCAGAATTGTGACTTCTTAGATGTGTTGGAAGAAAATTGATGAATCTGAACTAGATCATTTTCAGAATTTGGCTCGGGTCCACAAGTGCAGAAATGACTCAATCAGATCTGCAAGAGCAGAAATAACTGTGCAAGAATTGAACCTATAACTCATGGGAATGGTTTGGGATTTCCCAGTTTGCTGAAACTCACTCACCTTAATCTCTGATATTTGAATACTTGTAAGGACTGGCAGTATTTACAAACACCTTTGGTACTTTGTTGGATCACAAGGGTCAAGTTCTCTTTAGTCAAACAGTAAACCCTTGGATGGGCAGGCTTTATGACTCTGAGTAAAGATTCGAAGACAACCAACAAGCATATAATAGACCCAAAATGATGTGCTCTGATAATTCTGTTATAATGTTATCATAGGTATTTCTCAATAAAACCCTAGAATGCTCCTTTTAATAACTTGCAGATGATATTTAAATGAATGAATGTTCTTAAATACAAGCAAGCACCCCAGTTAACAAAATGTATGCTTAGTCATTTCACAATGACTAGTAAAACAGTTAGCGAGGCAGGAATTTGATTGTTGAATTTTGAAAGATTTAGTATCAGATTGGCGATTGTGGAACTGACATAGGTTAGGTCCACACCTGCAGATTTGGCCCAAGTAAGGAATAATGAATTTGGAGGATCAGTGATGACAGGGATCAAGATTTGAACTGAATTCACACACAAATAGGCCACTTGTAATCTCATTATTGTATGTAGAACACCCTAATAAAAGCAGGCCCAAAACATAAGGGAAAAGGGCATGCATATGCAATTTTCACCATTACATTTTGTCCCTGCTTTGATGTGTATTCAAACTACTAGGCAATGTGCATGCAAGTAAAACAAACAATTACATGTAAAAGTAACTATTTTCAGGTAGTAAAATGATATGTGGTACATGTAAATTAATGGACCATTCTTCACTTATTCTTGCCACAAGTGCTCTATTAGAATCTATAAAATAGAGAAAAAAATACATTGAGTAGCCTTTGTCACACAATTTGATAATAAGATCAATTTCAACTTGCATGAGAAGGAGCAACCTTCAAAAAAAGTGAAAGTAAAATTAGAGAGAGGGACAATCCCCTTGTTATGGAAAAGTGATACAAAGCTCTAAGTATGCAGAAATGTGGAAGGACTCCAACCACACAGATAAGATTTGTAAAACTTCCCTAGATGTGGGAATGAGTATGACCTTGTCATTACAAAACATAACTAACAAAGGAACATTAGTGACAAAAATGCTTCCCTTCAAAGAATTAGAAGGAGAAAACATATAAGCATGGTAAAGCATTGTACTATAGCAAAAGAGATCATCATATGATAAGCATGTAAATGCATAAGCCGGAGATAGTCAGTAGTCATGTAAAAGGTTGTCTCCAACATAGGAAAATGATAAGGATAGCCACAAACATTAGTTAAGAAGCATGTATACACATGAAAGCAGGAGATAAGCATGAAGGTGTGTGTATAAAGCTGCTGCCAATAGGGGCAAATGATAGGAAAGGGATGACCTTAAAGGTAAGATAATAATAGATCATAAAGGATGATATAAGATTGCCCCCCAATGTGGGCATATGGTATGATAAAGATGGCCATAAAGGGAAGATAAGGATAAGCATGACAAAGATTGTAATCAGAATAAAAATCATAAAGGATGTAGACATGCAGTCATAAGCAAAATAAGTAAACATAAGAAGCATTAAGATCATGTCAAAGGTAATCTATCATGTAAACAACATCATAATCATGGAATATCAAGATCATAGGAACATAAAAAATAACATGAATCATGTGACATAAGCTTACAACAGCATGTAAACAAGTGGTAAAACATGAAATTTAGAAGCCAAACAAATGCATATAGTGTAAGAGACCAGGTGTCTCTCAACCCAACCACCGACTAAGAATGCAAGTTTTTGTTTGTTTTGTTTGTTTTTTATTTTTTTGTGGTTTTTTTGCAAATAATGAGAAATTGCAATTTTGCAAGTAAATGCTTGGAAAAATTAAATAAAATATGACAGAATATAGCTTAGATTTTGATGCCAGATGGTTTATTAATCTTCCAGAATGATTACAACTGCGAGATTCAAACATTCAAGTAAAAAGGCAAGCTATTTATTGAGAACTTGAATAAGCTTAGAGGCGCCAGAAAAGAAGCCTGAGATGGTACGGCTGAAAGAGAATATGCAATCTCCCACCTCGAAATTGATGCAGAGGCTCCAGAAACCCTAGGCGTCCAACATGAAGAAGCCAGAAGACAAAAAGGCAAGGCGTTTTGGTCTGGAGAAGAAGTACGGCCTTTGCTGCAGCAAAAGTACGGCCTGTACCAGCAGATAAGAAATCCGTACTAACTTGGAAAGTGTACCAGATGATAAGGAAATAGCCGCCCTTGAATAGGAAACCCTTCTGGAGAAGTTCGATCCAAATCCTTGATGAAATACTTCACAATAAACTCTGTAATGACCTCTGAATGAAGCCACTCAACTGACAAGCTTCAACTGGTATCTCACAGTCTCAGTATGTCTGATTCTGAAGAGGGAACGTTCTTCAAAACCCAATGATCTGCAGAAACCCTTGTTTCACAAACCCCAATGCTTTCAGAGAGAAATAAAGACAAATTAGAATAATCATAACATAATGAGTTCGATTTGTCCTTTTGAAATATATATCTCTTCTCAATAAGTCGACCCCCTTCTCAAAAAGGCAATTAATGAGCATTTAAAATATAATTAAATCGCCCTTCTTTTGACTTAGGCAAAATAATTAAATAATGGCGTCCTTTTTCTAAATGAGTATTAAAATACTCATTTAATATTAATTTATCTCCTTATTATAAAGTATTAATAATACTTTATAATTTGCCATTAAATAATTACATTTAATTATTTCCATTAAAGTGACTTTATATTATAAAGTCAAATTAATAAACTTTTAATAATTATCAAATGCCTCAATATTTACTGTCTACTCATCAAATTATCAAACCGGGTCGAAACTGAGCTGACCAACTGAATCAGGTGCCCTGCCAAAAATAGCAACTCCTGCCTGCCTGACTTACTATAAATAGTAAGTATCTATAAATCACTCTGAAAGTGTCTGCTAAGGCCCAAACCTGAATCAACTGCTGGAGTAATGTTCCCAAACGCTGGATAACTGCCTCAAGTGATCCTCTAAACACATCTGCTAGCCTACGAGGATCTGAAGGATAGGCTAACTCCTCAACAAACAATATCAGCTAAAACGGGGACATTACAGTCCGCCCTCCCTGAAATTGCTTCTCCTCAAGCAATCTCTGCAAATAAGGACGCACCGCACCACCTGGATCCCAAGGATAGTGCTGGACAATGTTCCTGCTAGCCACAACTGTCTCCTATAACTCCCACAACTGATCAACTAGAATAGAGTACCATCCCTATCAACCTCAATGCTGTCTATCATAGAATCAAGAAACTCAAGAGGAAGCAAGTCAATTTGCAAGCAACACTTGCTCCCTAAAATTGCATGAGATATATTGTGATCCAACATATCTAGCACGTGCATACCAGAACTATGCACCTAAAACAAATTGTGTACGTGCGGATCAAACATGAAACCATACACACTCTGCACCGTGTACTCACTGTGAAACTCCTCCAAAAGTTGAGTCTGAAATCCCAGTGCACAAGTAGGATCCCAAACACTATCATCACTCTTCCCACTAACGAGAGAGATAGAGTGTAGGCTCCCATCTGTAATCCCCCTCAACACATATTTCTTGACCTGTACCTCAAATCTCATCTCCATTTTAGGCAAGTTGAGGGTGAACACACTAATGTCTTGAAGCCATCTCATACCCAACACTAAATCCATCCCACCCAGGTTGACCACATAAAAGTCTGTCTGCAACTCATAATCATTCAGCATGAGGGTGAGATTACAAATTCGTCGAGTGCAAGTGAGGGTATATCCATCTGCCACTCGAATTTTGAATCCAACGAAGTCCTCTGTCTGGAGTTTGCATCTGCTGATGAAGTTCTCATCAATAAAATTGTGTGTGGCTCCGGTGTCAAGCATAGCAATACATCGCTGTCCATCCACTAATCCCCTGAACCTGAATGAATCATCCCGTACACTAGCAGATAATACCGACGGGGACAAGTTGGCATCGGGCCCAAACTCCATAGAGGCATTCCCGGCCTCCGCATGTTCTGAAACAGCCTGCTGGTCTGAATCCTCAAACTCAACATCTCCATAGTAAACCCACATGGCGCGGTTGGCTCTGCCCTTTGGTCTCAAAGGACAATCATGCTCCTTGCTGTAAGGTTCTCTGCACCAATAACAAAGTTGTTTCCTCCTCAATTCATCACGAGTTGCATCATCAATTCTTATTGCTATTTTCTTCTTTGGTTCTGCAATTGGTGTATGACTCTCCTCAACAGGCAAGGTGTTTGTTTTAGGCTGAAATTGTTTCTTCGGAGCAGAAAGCTCCATACTCCTTGCCTTCCGCATGGCCTCCTGAAGAGTAGGGGGATCAAATGCCTTGACCCAACCTTTCATAGGCTCATATAATCCCTCGATGAAGAGAATGACAAGTCTCCTCTCTAAAATACCTGTCACCATGACTGCAACCCTTTGAAATTCACCGATGTAGGAATCCAAACTACCTGTCTATCTGAGCTGAGCTAGCTCCCTGAAATAAATTTTTGGATCCTTTTTGTCAAAACGCTCTATGAGCCTGCTTGTGAACTCCTGGTAGGTGGTAACTGTGTGATGACCAAGTGTGTACATGCCGTGATGCCACCAGTCATGCGCCAACCCATCAAGATGTAGTGTAGCAAACTTAATGGCCTCATCCTCTTGCATAGGTCTCAATGATAGGTAATTGTCTAACTTTTGTACCCAAGACTTCACTGAACTCTTATTAGAGCCATCAAAGTAAGGCAAGATAATCTTGCTGACTGCATGCTGAAGATCCCTGTTCACCTGTGGCTGTGGCTGCTGGTGCTGAGGAGCTCTGCGGTCAAATCTACCTCCCACTCTGGGCTTATGCACATCCATGAACTCATGAAAAGACAAAGACTGCCTGATCTCAGGTGCCAATGTCGAGTACTCTCCAAAGAATCTGGTCACATCTACCACCGACATGTCGTGATGTGGATGAAACTCAGGCTAGTGACCCTGTTTCTCTGCCTCTGGCGTCAAAGGTGCCTCTCTAGATATAAATGTAGGTTGTCCAGGCCTACGCTCATGAAAGATAGGTGACGACTGTCGCTGTGCTGACACCAGTGGCTGGTCTATGCCTGTAGTCCCGCTCCTCTGTCCTATCTGAATATAGTGTTGCTGAGGCAGAGTACACTGCCTCATCATGCCCATCAACTGGGACATCATGTCCATCATATTATCATGCCTGCGTCTAAACTCATCATCGAAAATCTCACCTCCAGCATGCTCTTTCCCCGGATCCCTATGTCTCTCTGTAGGAATCTCACGATCTGCCATCAGTGTAGTGACACTGTTCTCACTGCTATTGGAACTGGATCTATGAATACGCAGAACCCCTAATACTGTCTCACCTTCAGGAATAGGTGGACCTGTCCAATCCTCAATTCTGCCTGTTCCTCTACCCTTATTGTAGAAGATAATGTCTCTACTCATGAAAAAGCATTGAAAAAGCACACATCTGACTGAAAAAGCACAGGATGGCAGGAAAACTGTGCTCTAATACCACTGTAAGAGACCAGGTGTCTCTCAACCCAACCACCGACTAAGAATGCAAGTTTTTGTTTGTTTTGTTTGTTTTTTATTTTTTTGTGGTTTTTTTGCAAATAATGAGAAATTGTGATTTTGCAAGTAAATGCTTGGAAAAATTAAATAAAATATGACAGAATATAGCTTAGATTTTGATGCCAGATGGTTTATCAATCTTCCAGAATGATTACAATTGCAAGATTCAAACATTCAAGTAAAAAGGCAAGCTATTTATTGAGAACTTGAATAAGCTTGGAGGCGCCAGAAAAGAAGCCTTAGATGGTACGGCTGAAAGAGAATATGCAATCTCCCACCTCAAAATTGATGCAGAGGCTCCAGAAACCCTAGGCGTCTAACATGAAGAAGCCAAAAGACAAAAAGGCAAGGCGTTTTGGTCTGGAGAAGTATGTCCTTTGCTGCAGCAAAAGTACGGCCTATACCAGCAGATAAGAAATCCGTACTAACTTGAAAAGTGTACCAGATGATAAGGAAATAGCCGCCCCTGAATAGGAAACCCTTCTGGAGAAGTTCGATCCAAATCCTTGATGAAATACTTCACAATAAACTCTGTAATGACCTCTGAATGAAGCCACTCAACTGACAAGCTTCAACTGGTATCTCACAGTCTCAGTATGTCTGATTCTGAAGAGGGAACGTTCTTCAAAACCCAATGATCTGTAGAAACCCTTGTTTCACAAACACCAATGATCTGCAGAAACCCTTGTTTCACAAACCCCAATGCTCTCAGAGAGAAATAAAGACAAATTAGAATAATCATAACATAATGAGTTCGATTTGTCCTTTTGAAATATATATCTCTTCTCAATAAGTCGACCCCCTTCTCAAAAAGGCAATTAATGAGCATTTAAAATATAATTAAATCGCCCTTCTTTTGACTTAGGAAAAATAATTAAATAATGGCGTCCTTTTTCTAAATGAGTATTAAAATACTCATTTAATATTAATTTATCTCCTTATTATAAAGTATTAATAATACTTTATAATTTGCCATTAAATAATTACATTTAATTATTTCCATTAAAGTGACTTTATATTATAAAGTCAAATTAATAAACTTTTAATAATTATCAAATGCCTCAATATTTACTGTTTGCTCATCAAATTATCAAACCGGGTCGAAACTGAGCTGACCAACTGAATCAGGTGCCCTACCAAAAATAGCAACTCCTGCCTGCCTGACTTACTATAAATAGTAAGTATCTATAAATCACTCTGAAAGTGTCTGCTAAGGCCCAAACCTGAATCAACTGTTGGAGTAATATTCCCAAACGCTGGATAACTGCCTCAAGTGATCCTCTAAACACATCTGCCAGCCTACGAGGATCTGAATGATAGGCTAACTCCTCAACAAACAATATCAGCTAAAACGGGGACATTACATATAGGAAAGGCACAAAAAATATATGAGCTAGATAAGCAACATTGGAAAGCATAGGAGCTAAACATAGCAATAATATAAGAAAGATACCCTAAGTGGGGAAACAAAGTATTTAGCACAATATAGAAGGTAAAATGATAAGAGAGATGCACAAAAAACATGACATAAACAAGAGATCAAATTGTAATGACACATGAAGTAGATGGAGGGATAAGCAAGAAGGATCACAATATACATAGAATAAACAAAAGGCCAAAATGGTTATGATGCAAAATACAAGGAAGGAGTGACATGAACAACACAACACATGTTTAATGTCACTTTTATCAACATGCACCACTAAAAGTGTATTTGCATCATCCACATGCTAACTAGGGATGTGGAAACATAAACATAAAATCAAGAAAGAAAAGAAAAAATACAAAATATATCAATAAGCAAGAAGGATAGTTGAAGATATGCAAGCAATGAAGTCATCCCCCATCATGAGTATCTATAATATAGTGCATTGTGATCAATAATCATTAAAAGGATCTTGTAGCATACCCCAAAATGCAAACCACTTGATTTTTCTTATTTTGTTAATTAAATGCCAATATCCCTTCACTTAAAATACAAGTAACTAGATACAAAATCAATTCCATTAACAAGTCTACCTCACAAGTACATCCATAGATCAAATATGAAAGAGTACAATCATCAATAAGGATAATATATCAAGTACTACATTTGGGTTAATAGTACAAACCGTCAAGAAAATATGATGATATACATAGGAAAAATGCCCAACTATACCACATGCAATAGTGGTCTAGATCATAGCAGCAAAAATCCTTTGGGGAAAGTCATCAAGCCAAGATATTAAGATTTTTTCAAAAATTATGGAAAAATCAGATTTTAAAAAAATGTAGAAAATACAAAAAAAGAAGAGAAAAACCTGCTATTTTTTAAATTTAAAGGCATTTTCATAACATAGAGATATGGAGAGAAAATAAAAATGAGAGTTTAGTCCATGAATTGTGGAATATAGATATTTTCATTTATGTTCATATCGTTGATTGTGTTGCATTGCACAATGCGTGGTGCATAACTGATAACTAAATACTAATAGTTATCAAATATTCAATTACAATATACTTTGTACAAAGCCAATGTACAAACTAAGTACAAAGTTCAAAACAATGACATAGCCAATGACTCTTGTTGCTATGAAGAGAGGTACACTAGAGGGCTGTGATCCCAATGATGAAAGCTCTTGAATCAGAGCCTCTCGTAAGTCATTTGACCATGTCAATATTAATGTTGACATCCCTTAAGATATCAAAATCATCAAGATTGAGAAGAACATCGTCACTTGCAATCCACTTGGAATCTAGATTGATCTCATCAAGATCAATTGGTTGGTCTTCCTCAGTAGTACTTGATTTTCTTCATGTGCTTTTTACTTTTTAAAACCTGATTTTTAACTTCCACTACATGTCCCTCACTTGTCTATAGACATAACAAATTTTTTGGACATCCTATACATTATTGGGAGAGTAAAATCTTATAATTTAATCATCTAATGTGATATAAAAATTTGTAAGGGGTTGAGGGTAGTGCCATTTTTCCTAATTTTATTGTTTTCAATTTAATGGTGTAACATGGGGGATGTATCCTTGGGGTACATGGGACTAAATGAAAAAAAGGTTGTAAATGAAGAAAAAAAGCAAGACAGTGCATTAACATTTTGCGACATGAATTGAGTCAAATTTTGGATGGTCAATTTCTACTAATGGCTCTTGCAAATGGTGAATATGAGTGTAAAAAATGCAAATGCACTGCTGCAATTGAAGTCATAGACTAAAGAAAAAATTGTTGTATATAGGTAAAATGTTAGGGCTGCTTCCAAACACAAACTATGCCTTCCAAACTCAAAGTGAATGAAGTAAAATCCTACCAAATTTTGATAAAAGAGGAATAGTGTGTATCAATGGAAATATTAAATGGACAAACAAAGATCAACACCATGAAATTCAATAACTCCTAGATACAACAAAAGGAATTGAAACCAAGGTAGTGATTGAATACTACAATTATAGCCAAAGCCTAAATTGTTGCTAGGAGGCTTGTATGAGCACTTTACACATCTAAGATTGACACATTTAGAGATTAAAAACAAAGTCTAAAAACCATTAAGTAATTAAGTCTTGGTCTTTGAAACTTTGCAAAACCATAACAAAAATGAACATGTATTTTCATTGACAACTATAGCTAGGCAGATTATCACTACAAAAGCCAAAGATTAAATCCAAAGTTTAAAACCAATTAGATGCCATAATATTGGCCTTTGAGCACCCAAAACCATATCATATTGTACAAATATCTTTAGTGGTAAGAAACTAGATATAGCAAGACCATCAAAAGACAAAACCTTTAAAACCCTTAGACATAGGTAAAACCCTAAAATGTAAATACAATTGCATTGAACTACAAACTAAGATGTAGGTAAAACCCAAATCCCCCAAAAAAACCTTGGGTCATGTTAAATTCGGCAAAAAAATGTTGAAGATTAAACATAAACGTTTACCATGCAACTCAAATGTGATTTAGATGGTTTAAATGTGATTCAAGCATGAAAAAACTGGTCAAACATTGTTGACCTTGATTTCTTCAAAAAGGTGATTTTCTTTAAGAAAAAATTGGGAATTGTAGTGATTTGTGACTAATTGTAGTTTTATCCAAATTGTTGTGTCTTGGGTCTAAATCAATAATACAATTTCCAAGTACAAGGTAGAACTCATCCAAGCAGCATATAGCTCCATCCAAGGTCTAGATATTAACGAGAAAATGATATGAATCTGCACATTGAAGGAACCCTATCCTCCCCAACTATTCAAAAATCAATTGAAACAAGATTCCAACAAGCATCTCAAAAACTAGATCAAACCTTTCAACACACATAGTTAGAATCCTTGTTGAATTGATGCTAAAACCCTTGATCCCATTCTCTAGAAACTCTTTGTTGTACCCAAATAAATTTTTTGCTTCAATAAGGCAATTTGATTAAAATGGTCTAAATCCTGTAAAATTGTCGTCAAAAGTCAGTTTTAGGTCAAACCAAGCATGGGCTTTTTGTGGATTTAATGTCTAGAAGATACTGGCAAAATTTGAAAAATTTGAAAATTAGGGTTTTCGGACCCCTATTTTTAGGAAAACCCTAAAAAATAGGATCTTGCCAAAATTGACTAAAAATAATTTTGATTGGCTTATTTCACTTCACGATCACATTGGTGAATTTAGAATCAAGAAAAGGTTTGTTTAAGTCTAATGGGTCAATTTCACTTTTTCAAGAGAAAAGTTAGGACCTCCGAGGTCATCAATGGTAGATGGCTAGTACCAGGTGTCGAAATCTAAGCTTCAAACTCTTTAGCGAAGATTCTGTGGCAAAAGATGCTGAAAAAGGTGCTTCGCGACGGAGGGGATTTTCAAATGGTGAAAAATGGAAAAAATGTTCTAAGTCTAGAACACTACACCTTGCTACGAGGGAGGTACTTGGGCAATCAACATACAAGTCAACTTTGCAGTGTCCGTACACGTAAAAATGGTGAAATGCAGTCGTGTACTCGTGTTAGTGGCAATGATGCTTCAACACAGTCAACTCAACAAGCGACATGGTGTTCGCGAAGCGCAAAACGGTGAAAGTCATCCGAAAATCACCAAGTTTGGAGACAGTTGCACCCCTGTAAGCCAGGGGTGCCCTTGAATTTGAAGGTCTAAATACAGTGGTTGATGCTTGCAAATCTAGTCATCTTCTTCGGATTTCTGTTAGCTTTCCAGCAAGTCATCAAGTGAATCCATCAGATTTGTGAAACGTCGGAAAACGACGACAGAAGCAGAAGATGTGGGAGGCGATGAACGTCAAAGACGACAGTCACATTACAAAAATTGCGCCCTTGCAGGCCAGGGGTGCCCAAGAATAAAGCCTGTCAGATGTCAGAATTTGCAATGACCATCTCTGGGTGATCTCTCCAGATTCAGTCTAGCTCCGTGATGGATCCATTTGCCAGTCCAAAAGGCATATTGAACGACCGTAGCTGTTGATCCGGTGAGCACATAAAACGAAGAGTAAAATGAAAGATAAAATGTCAGATGTTCCTCTACAGGCCAGGGGCGCCTAGCCTTTTGGTCAATCAAATGAAGTTTTCGACAGTTGTCTTCTTCAAGAAATCTGTGGAGAATCCTTCTAGCTACGTGATGAATCCAATCGTTAGCTCTTGAGATTGTCAAACGCCCATGGATGAAGAATCAGCGTAAAACACCGGAGATGAAAGCGAGTGAAAAATTGGCTGAGTGTTGAAAAATGCACCCTTTTTGAGAAAGGCGCCCTTATACTGGAGGCCTCAAATGCAGTCTTTTGGCTTTGTGACCCCCAGGAACATCTCTTCCAAGTTGTTCAATCTCCGTGATGAGATCATTATCACGAACATTGGAGCAATCCAGCTCCTGGTAGCGAGAGTCAAAGTGGAGCATTCCGTTGAAAGTTACAATGTGCAAAATCCTCAAAGACTCAAATGCGCCCTTGCAGGCCAGGGGCTCCCTTGAATTTGAGTATCATAATTCAACTTTTAGAACTTGCACATATAGTCATCCTTTGCGAAATTCTTTTAGCTTCGCGATGGATTTAGCATCCAATCGACGAGAGTTGTTAGTCACCGGCAGCTGCAGATTGAAGCACAGAGGATCAAAATACAAAAATGGCTAAGTTTGGTGAAACATTCACCCTTTTGGGAAAAGGTGCCCTAGAATTCAAGGCACCAGATGAAGTTTTTAACGTTTGTTGCTCCCAACATCTTTTCAGACTTGATCCAGCATCGTGATGAATGTGTTAGCTTGACTTTAGGATCAACAAGACATCCGGAATTCAAGGTCAAACAGAGGTTTTGGTGACATTTGCAAAGGCTAAAAGTTTGAAATTTCTAAGTCTAAGAATAATGGCGCCTAAAGTCAAACTTTGACTTTTGAAACTAAAGTGCATAGGTCGCCCTATAATGGAGGGATTTTTGAATTGAATTAAAATAATAATAAAACTTCAGTTTCACCTCTATTATTTTTGCATGTGGCGTGTTTACTCTTCGCATGTTGGGTGGCGCCTATTCCAAGTCTCAGTCTTCATTTTTGTTAATTGAATGAGGTCCAATGAGAAAGTTGTGTCCAAAGTTTAGGGTTTTGACATGCCTGTGATGCCCTAACTCATTAAAATTCTTTAAATAGGAACTTGGGCATCCATTTCCTTCATCACAGGTTGAAGGAAAACACATTTCTCTTGCAAACAAGATTTGGAGGTGCTATAGGAAGAATTTTTCAGTGTTCTTCGCAGTTACAGGTCTAGATTGCTCAATAGGATAATTTTCCAGATTTCATCTTTCAGCACATGCATGTTAGACTTCATTCAAGGATAGGCGTCATTTTTACAGAGGCAGAATATAATTTCTATCTTCTCCCCCTCACATTTCTTCTATCCTTGTCTTAGGTTTTCTCTCACATGTCCAAGTAAATGACAGTTTTTCTCAGTTCTGATCATTTGGGTTCATTGTGCACAACATTCTCTACAAAACCCATGTGCTAGAACTTTTCAGGAAAAATTGCCTCGTAGCTTCGCTTTTTGAAGCTTTGCTTTTTTCCGAAAATTCCTTTACATGGTAGTGAAAAAGTCAACATTTTGAAAAACGAAGAATCTGGGTTTGATCAACACATTGGTGGCTACAAAACCCATATGTCAGAATTTCTCGTCAGAAAAAGCTTATAAAAACCCCATTGCCCCTATTGTTTTTTTCCGAAAAGTCTTTGCATGCCAAGTGAAAAAGCATTTTTTTGAACTTTTGATGTTGTGGGTTTGCTTAGAAATATTTTCTCTACAAAACCCACGTCTCGGAATTTTTCGTGAAAATTGCCCCTCGATAGGCTATTTTTAGCTTCATCAGAAGCTATTTTTAGCTCATCGGAAGAAGTTGTCAAAACATATCTGTGTTTACAGTCAACAGGATAGTTTTTCATAATGCAATTCACTCAGACTGAATTCAAGACCAAATTGGTCTTAATTCACAATTTCATCAGAACAACTGACATAGATTTGCATCAAGTGGATCCGCAAGTTAATTTGAACACTTCGGAGATAGACCAAACCACACTTCAGAACATTGAAGAATCTGGGCTGCTAGAAGCGGCCTCATTTCCCATCATAGCACAGTGTATAGAGTTTGTAATGGCTTGTGTAAAGCATTACAATTCTACTACTCGAGAAATTCAATCAATGGATGGGCGAATGATATGCAGTCTCAATCTCAAAGACATCGAGAAGTGCTATAGTATTCCTCCAAATCTGAATAATTTGGTCATTTCCATGGTGGAGTGCAAGAAGGTGTTCAATGTTGAAAGGGAAAAATGTCAGAAAAGAATGGCAAACAAATGGCTCAAACAGAAAAGAAGTACTTTACCAAAGAATGTAGGTCGTGGAGAGTTCAAAGATGAATACGCAATTATGATTACCCTTCTCAACCGTGTCACCAGTCAGCCAGATGCCAACAAATTTCAGCCTTGGATGTATCACATCATGGCTCAACTTGTCAATTGTAAAGAACACTATGACTGGGCTTCTTTGATCAGCGATGTTCTCCACAAACAGATGACTAGCTTCTTGGTTGCTCACGAATTCCACATGTGTTTGTACCTTGTGTATCTGATAACCTTCCAAGGCCAGTTTAGAGGGTTGAATACTGTGGAAATTCTAAGTGTACAAAAGGTTCATCAGTACTACGCACAGCTTGAGTTCACTCGATCCAAGCGACACTTCAAGCAAGTGCAGAAAGAATTCTTAATGTACACCGTGAGGAATCTTGATCATGAGTTACATGTGTGTATTTCAACAGAAGCCAAATCGGCGATGGTAGAATGGGTAGATTGGTTCATCCAGTTCCCTACTTTTACCTACATCCGTGTGTATGGATACTCAGGTCATCCTTCCATGTTACCCCGTTATGCCTTAGATAAGGTGGTGTTCATGGAATTTCTACGGCAACTATACAAGGTCCACTCCTATCTGCGCAACAAACGCAAGCCAACTGCCACTTTTCCATTATAGATAGGGATTTACAGGTGCAAGTCAACAGTTGACGCCAAGGCTATGAGCCATGAGATGACGAGGCTTAACCTTAAGTATCTCATCGAGAGATGCTCATATGACCCTTGGGGTCACTTTTCAGCACGCCTTGGTGGTCGTTCTTCACACAAACCGTCTATGGAAGACTATTGGTTCAACTGTGAGGACAAATTTGAGGTGCGAAGACACAGCTACGGTAGGTTCACCCTTTCACAGATTGCTGATTTCATGTCAGAGGATGTGGAAGGGTTATCCGATGATGATGGGGATGTCACACTTCCTCAATTCTTCAGAGATCAAGTTGACATGTAGCCGCTTCCAGTCGTTGATTGGTACGCCAAAGAATGCACATCTATTAAGGAAAGAACAATCAAAGTTGTTAGAAATATCATACTTTACTTGGATAGCAAGAGGACAAGGAAGGAAACCATACCAAACACAGAGCCACCATCGGTTACTACTTCACTACCTTCCATGTCAAAATCAAAACCCAAACAGAAGACCTGGAGTAATCCTCCTAAAGGAAGCAAGATGTCAGGGAGTACAAAGGGAAAAGCACCAATTGATGTTTTGGACCAGCAAGAGCATCATATGGAGATAGCCACAGATATAGCTAAGAACATGCCAGAAACAAAGGTAGAGCCTCCCTTTTTGTCACCAACACCATAGTAGTCTCCGGTTCGCATTGACTTGGAGCCAAACTCGCCGCCACGTAGCAATGCTTCAATGCATTCTCACTCATCAAGAGTTCCTAGGACTAGCACCGATCCTTCCAGAGAGATTAGTCGAGACCTATCTTGGCTTGAGAATCTCCTGGGTAGGAAAAGGAGGCAACCATCTTATCAACTGGACTTTGCAGATTTTGATCATGTCTATCAAGACATGCTAGATAAAAAATGCAAGAAGCAAGTTCATGTAGAAAGGAACGCTGACAAAGAGATTGTAATTAAAACCGCTGCACCACCAGAGGATAAAAACTTGAATGAGGTAGAGGTTGATGACTTCACCTTGATAAAGGTCAACCTTCGCAAAAGCACACGCCGAGCAAATGTGGATCTCCTCGAAGTTGCAACGGAAAGCATAAAGGAGAGAGTGATAAAGGATGATGAAGACAAAATAGCCCTCAAGGCTAAAAACTAGCAGCTTCGCCAGTATATCTCCAACCTTATGCACAGCACTGAAAATGTCACCGCCTTGCTCCTGCAAATGTTAGAGTTACCAGCAGAACAAAATCAGCTAAGTCAGCTGGTTGTATATGGGAAGTGCCTGAAAGACTGGGAAGAAGAGTTCGTCACAAGGGGCCACTTCATACTTTCAGAGTTGTACCAGTTGAGGTATAATGCCCACGAACTTTTCCTACAGATTCAGGATTCAAAGCAAGACTTACTGGTAGATAAACCACGAAATGAGATCATGGTCTTTCACCTGAGGACGACATATGATTCGGTCACTACAGAAGAGGATAAGGAAGCAATTTTTACTTGGAGAGAACAATTAGTCTTCAAGGTAAAAGTTCATGAAACAATTTTTGCAGAATTAACCGAGAGCAGAGAAAAGGTGGCAAGTGCTATCAAGTTCGTAAGAACTTTCGTATCACAAGTCCCTTGCCAATATCAGCGTGAGGATGGTGAATACATTGAGCTCGCCAACGTATTGTGAGAGTTTCAGAGACTCATTCACGGTATTTTCAATGGTGATTCAGTTGGTTGTAAGTTGGATCAACTTGCAGTCATGTCAGCATTATTTGGTGAGGCAACCAAGAGTGGAAGAGAACTACAAAGTTAGATCACAGACAGTGAAGAGATGCTAAGGAGACATTGAGTATTGCAAAAAAGTATCAGTGCTCCAAATGGTGATGTAGTCAACAACCTCTTGGATGGGTTAATTGCTCGAGATCATGGCCAGTGAACTACAAGATCAGGACATCCCACCTTTTTAGGATAGACATTAGACACAGTAGTTAACTTGATGCTTCTTTCCAAGTTAACTCGTTGTCCCACATATCATTGCATGTCTATTTTGGAGTCACCTATGTACATATGGAGTTCTCATTTAGTTAGATTTCAGTTAATTGATGATTGGTTATCAGTTGACTCTCATATCAATGAGCGCTTGCATGTTGCATAGTCCAATTAGTTTAGTTTAGTTTAGAATCAGTTAACTGAGGTAATTTTTTCAGTTAACTGTTAAGTTGCATACATTTAGGTTTAAGAATAAATCTTGTATGCTTGCAAGACTGATGTTAACTCAAGGATATTTTAGGGTTCCCTACTCCTTTGAGGTTCTATAAATAAGAGCACCCTTGCTCATTTGTATTTTAACTTTTTCTTTGATAGCAAATTGTTGTGCCCACCTTGCCGTGCAATATTGCTATTCTGTATTGGTTCACTTTGTTAATATAAAGCTGGTTTGATCGTTTATTGTATGTGTGTCCCATAATGCAATTTGCTGTCCCAGATTTATTTGTTTTAATAATCTTTCTTTCATATCTACACCTCGGATAGGTATCGTACCTCCTTGGGAATTTTGAAATAAAGATTGTCGTTTGATGTTGTTTATAATAATCTTCCTTTCATAATTACACCTCGGATAGGTATTCTACCTCCTTGGGAATTTAGAAATAAAGATTATCGTTTAATATTTGTTTCTAGTAATCTAATTTCAGCCTACACCTCGGATAGGTATCCTACCTCCTTGGGAATCCTGAGAACTAGCTTTCCATTTGATGTTGTTTCCAATAACCTTTATTTCAGCCTACACCTCGGATAGAGTGTTCCACCTCCTTGGGAATCTTGAGATAGAGTTTATCGTCAACCATTCCCACTTGCTCCTAATTCCTCTTGCTCTATTTTTCTAGAGGAGATAGGATAGTTTTAGCGTTATCCTAGTTGTAGTTAAGACCTGGAGAAACCAGAGAAAACCTTAGTTGCAATGTTCTTGGTTTTATAACCTTGTGCCTCTACTAGCTAAGTCAAAAAGATAGGAACTTAGAATACTTTACTTTTTACGCATATCAGCAAAAAAGGGAGCTTCCCCTCCTAATTTGAAGAGCAGTTAATACTATGGATAGCTGTTCGTTGCCAATACACACTCCAGAGGTGCGAATTGTAACGCCAACACTCTTCAAATCCTAGAAGAATCCTCTTCAAATCTTTGTCAAGCTCAAATCACCAAAACCTATGTATATATGTCTGTAATGTTTCCTATTGTTCTCTATGTTTTAATGAGAATTCTCTTCTAAAAGGTCATCTTTTTTTCCTTCAATTAAAAACTCCATTAAAGAAAATCTAATAAAATTATTCTCTTATCCAAGAATACACATTTAAATAATATCTAATTCTATTTCAAATAGTTAACCTCTAAGTAATTCCATCATAACTCTTGTTTTTATTTTAATAATTAAAATAAATGTCTTTTTTTCCAATTTATTTATTGTATTTATTTGTAATTGAATTTGCACAATGCATAAGTGCATCTCCACAATTTACAACTCAACTAGTTTTCTACTATTCTAATTAACTAAAAACAAATAAACATTTAAATCTAATAATTACTGAGAATTAACTAAACCATTCCAATTAACACATTCTAATTTATTTTAATTATCTTTTTTAGTTCATTAAACAAGGTTATTGCTTCACAACCTTGGGTTAGGTGTTTGACACATTTCACGAACCAAACCTTGTTCCACTTTCTTTTTACTTGTTCCTGAAACAATCATAAACTCAACATACCTTAGTACCATCTGTTAGATAATAAAATGTATTTAGTTTGCATAATCCATTTTCAAACATTAATATTTAAACAAACACTTCAATCCATGAACAAGTGCACTCAACAATATTTGAAGCAATAATGTCAATCATATAAAGAACAATTTCCAAATAAGTATTATGAACCCAATGTTAAAATTACAATGGGATGGAAAAAATAATAATAGTCAAAGCATCTAAAAGAGGCCTTAAAATAGGATATTACAAATTCTCATCATGTAAAGCCATATGCTTAGTGTTGATAGAAAAACCTTGACTGAAGTTCAAGGTTTATTCTTCTATCATACATAGTAAACCTTGGTGTTATGCAATAAAAAGGGAGAACTTAAATATGCAATAAGTATAAACTAAATTATAATAAATTATAAACATTCATATATATATACAACCATAAAATCATATATTTTGTTGGTTTGTTGGGCCTTTTGTCTCCCACAAATGTATTGTTTTGGATTTTCTGTATAATTCAGGGAGCCACCCCCTATGGTGGTGCTTGCTAAACCAAAAAAAACCATAAAATCATATATTAATATACTTTTATGGCTTATACATGTCTTATAATTAATTTTCATTCTTTACTCATTTATAATCTTCCTTATTCTTACACATATTTAATTCATATGATTCTCACTCTTATCTCCTACATTTCCCTTGTTTATATAGCCCCTTAATGCCTTTTCATAATGCCTTTCCATCATATCCTTTCATAATAACACAATTATTTTATTCTTATGAATTTACCTTTTCCTCTAATATTTTACACTTTTATGACTTATTTGGGCAATATTAGAGGTGTTTTAGGGCTATTTAAGTGGTCTATAATGGATATATGGGTTTAGAAATGATCCAAATTACATTTGTGGTGCTTCAAAATCCTCTATATCTTGCCAACATTCTCCCCAAGTCCGAAACATTGTCTTTTCCTTAAGACAACCTTGCGAAATCACTTGTAACCTTCAAAAGTTAACAATAATTGTCTTTCTTACCATGATTCTTCATCTATATGAATGGAAATTCATAGTACACCTCTTTGTTTTTGTGACATGTGTCCATTTTGTTTGTCTTTGCCCTTATTCTTTACTTATGGGTTAAATTCTATAAAACCCCTTTATTTTGTTGATGTTCATGGTAGCATCGTGGTCTCTTCCAGCAATCTCCTTTACTCATGTGATAAATTAAATATAGCCTAGGGGCTATTTAATTTATAAGAGATTTCTATTTATGAAAAGGCACGTTTATGAAGAGACTCGAATTTAATAAAGAAATGTTTTATTTAATGAGGCTGGCATCTCTTCATGAAGGGTTGCGATTTCAAGAGGCCAACTTCATGAGACTTAGAGGCACGTCTTTCTAGTGGAGGCCGACATGATCAACTTGAAGTGACGCGTCTCTCTTCCTCTTGTATATATACACATTCATCCATTGCATTGTATGATTCATTCATTCAGTTCAGTTATTATTCTTTGGAGTTCAAGTGCAAATCATATAGAGGAGATAGCGATTTCTGTAGAAGAGCATATTGCTGGCTGAGTTTCTAATCAGCGATATACATCTGGTTGTATCTGAGTTTGCATCAATTTGTGGTGCTTCTTCTGGCCTTCATATCAGCGTCTTGTAAAGGAGATTATTTGTGTTATCATTCAATATATAAGTGATATATTGTTGCTGGGTTTTTCTCCCTCAAGTGGAGGGTTTTCCCAGGGTATCTGTTGTGTTCTTGTGTTGGATTTGAATTAAATTTCTGTGTCTTTAATCTGATTATAAAACTAACATGGTATCAGAGTGGGTGTGTGTGAGGATCCGATCAGATTTCATTGTTTATTCAAATCACTGGATGGAAGTATCATAGCAGGACATTATCGCACAAGGAAGAGTCAAGTGTCTGGAATTAATGCGAGGAGCTCGAGAGGCACATTTTCTTCAAAGACGACTTGAGTTATTTCCAATGTTCGGTGACTATGAAATTGGCTCATTCCCCACACATTAAGCTATTAAAATAAGACGTTTTTTTTGGCAGAGTCGGGAATCATTGCGGAAGATATAAGGAATCGTGTTTATTAGTTGAGCATTGAAGGCATTGAAGTTTACTCGTTAATATCCGGTGGCGAAATAGGAGTATCGGGATTGTTTTTGGGTAGATGTCGCTTAATTTTATTCAGCCGAATATCAAAAGGAGCTCTACATCGATTCATACTGTGGTCTCTATATCATTGCCGGCGAGAAAGAAGTCACGCTGTTGTTTTTAGGAATTCATGTAATTGAGCTCAAATCAATATGGAATTGGAGGATGTAGAAACCCCTGTTTCCCCCTGATACGAAATCTGACTGAAGTCTTATGTTTTTCTGACGTTTTAGGTTTTTTGCATTTTTTTGTGTTTTTGATGCCAAGATGAAAAGGTACGATTTTGACAATAAATGGAAATAAATTCAATAAAATTTAAATAGCTTTGAAAATGAATGAATAATGATGCCAGTATCTCTATTTGACCTTCTCAACGGATTACAATGAAACCCAGATACATGCAATGAAGAAAAAGTAGAATTTTCAATATTTTTAAAACCTGGAAATTGCTGCTGCAGAAGTACAGAAATGTACGGCTGCAATTAATGACCTTCTTCTCCTTCCGTGTGTTGACTGCAGTTGACTCCAATGATGATGGCGCCTCCAATGAATAAGATTTGATGCAAGCTGGAGAGGCGTTTCTTTCAGAAAGGAGAAAACACGTGCTTGAAGAGGTACGGCCTGACAGAGTTGTACGGCCTGTCAGAAATCAGAATTAAAGGTGTACGGCCTCCTCCAAAGTGATGTCCAAGTCTCTGTGGATGATGCGCCAAGGAGAATAGATATTGTCTGGATAAAAAACTCTGAAGAATCTCTGTCAATAAACAATCTCTGAAGCTCTGTAGTTTTCTCTGAATAAGAAAACCTCTGTAGGCAATAGATCAAGTGATATTGCACACTCTCTGAATTGCTTTCCGCTGGAGATGGCTCGTTCTCCAAGGAAACGAACGCGAAACCCTAGAGTCTCAGGCTCAGACCAAAATTGATCAGTTTCAAACTCAATAATCACATAATGCTCTCTTCCCAATGCAAAATCCTCAAATACACTCAAAAGTGCGATTTGCTACAAAATAGGGTTTTAATGAAATATTCATATTTTAATATTTTCAATTCTCCATAGTTTCCCCACTGAATATTTAAATATTATTTAAATGTCAACTGGCCCCCTTTTCATGATGGCGCACCCCTCAAGGAATAAACACTTAAGTTATAATATTAAATTATAACTTTATATTATAAACGTTAATTAATTAATATTTAATCAATATGATCAAATATTAATATCTCCCTCGTTTCTAACCCGATGCTCAATCCGTCTGATGCTGACGAACCCTGAAGTGTTTCCTGATGCCGCCACAGCCAAACTGCTAAA